>JACXSJ010001548.1:0-85063 GCA_014851325.1 Pentalonia nigronervosa
GTTTTCGGTCTATGATTTCAATTCCCAAAATCCTTTCGTTACCTTTTTTGAATATTTTTATGGTCGGTCCACGCGCCTACGGTTCAGTAATTAATTAGTAGTTGGTTTGTGATTTAACGGACACCGTTCCCCCTTACCCTCGAGGTCGTTGTTGATTTATTAATAGTCATAAAAGTTATGTATCGCCAGGTACATAGCAAACAAACGCAGGATTTAGGCCCCGATGCATAGAACCCTCTACACTCTTATTAAATTGGGCACTGGTTGTAATCATGGTATCATATTCAGTAACCACGATCTACTGGGAAATATCCAGAGTTGGACCGAGTTCGACTTTTGGAAGTTATTTGATCGGCTTAATATAATTCATACAACAATTTAACACTCAGTCGCGCTATATACGGTTCGCTATATTCCGTATAATAACGATTTGTAAAATATCTTTCGCGACTTATATACCTGCTGACCACCCTAGTCCACCCACCGCAATACTTACCATCAACGAACCGAACGTACGACAAAAATCATACCACCACATTTTATAGTAGGTATTTATTACTATACCAAGTTCATCATATATTGGTGCTTATCAATGTCTTTAATCCAACTATCTTATCTATTTAAATAAACTAATAGTTCACAAACGCTAATATAATACACATACATATTACATACTGTCATATAAATGATATAGGATGTCTAAAATAAATCACTATTATAAGTATTTAATCCTGTGTTTAAGCTGAGATGAATTTTACAAGCGCAAATAGCAACTTCGATATGCAATAAAGTATTTTTAAATATCAGCCTCCTCCAAAATTTCAGTGAATTTCCACCTATGCTGATCACCTTCTGGAATGTGACATAACTGTAATATCAGTAATAAAATTTCAGTGAAAAGCAATGGAAGAACAATTTTTATTTCCCATTTAAAACAAATTATTTTTTTTTTTTGAAAATTTAAGGCTTCAATATTAAAGGTTATTAGCCTGACATTAAATTTTACATTATATTTTGTTTCTTAAGATTAGATGTTACATTATGTACAAGTTATAAAGATTACAATTTTTTAATAATATTTATGGTACTTAAAAATGCTATGATTTTCATGGTTTTGTTTCTGCTATGCTAGGTAGCAGTTGAGGTCGGTGTGTGTTGAAAAGAATTATGTGCACTCCTTCACTATGTATTTGATGGTCAATGTGGTGTAGCATGAGTCGCATATTGGTTGAGGTTCTTTGCTGATTAAATATGAATGGGTGAGAAATGAGTTTTCGATTCTTGTCCATTTAATTGCAATGTCTTGGCGACGGTTAAAATTGGAAGAAGTATTCCATTTTTTAACTTTTTTTTTTTAATATTTTTGAGTTTGTTAGACGACGGTATTGAGTTCCAGTGATTTTGCCAAAATGAAAGGATTTTATAATTGACAGACTTTTTTTAAATGTCGTTGATCGATACGTTGTTAATAATAGGCCTGGTCGGCATGTTTGTCTGCTTTTTCATTTCCTACAATACTAATGTGTGATGGAACCCACATGAATTCAATTTTTTTTTTAGATTAGGCATGCTTGAATGTTTGAAGTTATTTCATTTTTTGAGGATATGTTTTTAAGTGTTACTTAGGAAGTCGCTGATTATTAGTATATCGTTTGGTTCTAAATTTTTGCAAGTTTTACCCCTTCATAGATGGCATAGTTTCCGGCAGAGAAAATGCTGGTTATTTTCGGGAGCTTGTGTTGAATGATTGTGTCATCATTAATTACCGCAAATCCAACCCCATGTTCAGATTTAGATGCATCTGTATATATTTTGGTGTAGTTAGGGAATGTGTATTGAATTGTGTTTTGGAACTGAGAATAAATTATAACATGATTTGTTTCATTTTTATTGAAATTAAAAAGTTCTGTATTAAGCCATGCTAATCTTATCTGTATCGTTCAAATTTTAGTATTGTACTGCCGAAGTAAGTACAAAGCAAATTATTGTATACAATAATTTGGCATTGTCAATATAGAGTTGAATATATATAATAAAGTTATATCATAAAAGTGAGCATACGCATAGGTGAAAATCGGTAATTAATATTGGGGGGGGGGGGGGACTAACTGCGCAATTCTATTTGTTATTCGTTTTAAGTTCAAATATCTGCCCGTCTTCATAGCTTAGAATAAATTGTTTTCTTGTATAGAAGTCTATAACGATTTATTGACTTTAAACCTACTTTGCAGCAAAAGTAAGCTCTCCGATTTTTTTATAATTTAGTTTTATAAAAAGGACAGTCAGTTACCGTTTCAGAGCAGCATTTTATTCAGTCAAAATATTCATCTTTATTACCGGGAAAATATTCTATAGACAATAATATTCTATTAAAAATTTGGGCAATATAATAGTATATTATATAAAGGAAAATAATACATAATATAACAAGAAGTGCTTGAACAACTTTTGAGAGAGATTAAGCCGTCTGCGAACGTTTTAATTAATTTCGGTATTTTTAAAATCATCATTAAAGTGGCATTTTGGGGTCGATAGTAGTTTTGTTCTTGCCTAAAACTGAATACCGTACCTACAATTTCGATAGACTTTACGCCGATGAAAATCGACCCAAATCCTAACGGGCCAATGGACGTTGATAATAATATTGAAGTTGCATGTGCGATTGTGGTGTGCGTGTATATTATTATTATTATTATCATCATCATCGCCGTACACAGAGACGCGGTCGGAAAACCTACGCTTTTATTTAACGTCCGCCGAGTGTAGTTGTAGTATATAATATAATATCGTAGTTGTATCGAAGAAGAATAAAAACGGTGGAACACACTTATAAAATATTATATTTATTATTGTTGTACGTACCTACATAATAATAATATAGTCAATATAAAGTGCGTGTGTCCGCGAAAAAAAAAACCGTTGTGCGCGTAAAACGGATGTTGATCTTTCCCCCGTTTTTATAATATCCGTTGCACCGTCCCGAATCATCGTGTGCATATAACTACCTCCACTCGGACCTTGTGAAGAGGTATCTGAATATTTAAAAACATTTTTCATCTGTCGTTTACCGTTCTAATGATGATATTTCACACACTTACCAGCCGTAATACTGTATTAAATGACTTATAATGTTATACGCATTCTCCCGGAAACGTGTTGTCGCCGACCGTGTTCGGCATTTTGTACAATATTTATAATAATAATTATTGATAATATAATTATAATACCTAATTAAAATATGTTTACACTGACACTGATACTTACCACAACTACACCTGTTCTGTCCACACCAAATATACGAGAAAAACTGAATGTCAATTAATATCGTTATATAACAATAAATATTGTTGTGTTCGCAGTTTAAATTAGACATCTAAAACTTCGAACGCCTTACTAAAAACATCATCGAACTGCCGTAATTGTATAAAGAGCATAGTGTCGTATAAACGCACATCATTATACCAAAGTGTATGATATTGTTTACTTATATAACGATACAAAACTCATGATTCGATACAATCGCGACTGACAGAGATACAAATATAATATAATATTATGCTCAGTAATATACACGCTATCGATTCGACTTTTCCGTAATCCATTCCTAGCATCGGCAAGGTATATTTTTCCGTTGATAATAATTGTAATGTTTTATAAATTTTATTATTTGCACGACGATTGCATAATATTAAAATTATAATTCAAATCAATGTCTATTTTTTCTGGCTGTTATCAGAAAACAGAAACGCTCTAGGGTTATTCAAATGTTTATACCAAAGATAATGAAATAAAATGGTTTTACAAAAATATAAACTATATGTAATATTAGATGTAGTATTTATTATATTTGGACCATTTTTACAAATTATTTATATTGGTAGATCAGTAGTAATTACTTACATTTTCAAAACATCTAAGTCCCCTAATATGTCTTACCATAAACATATATTATCCTTAGTACACAGAGTTATATAACTCAAAAACTACTCGTTTAAAATATGATTTAGATACATCAAAATTCTCAAAAAATTATCTGCTGAATAACTTAAAATGAAAGTGAGTGATTCCTATTTGAAGAATAGAAGTTTGTACTGTCACAAAATCTTCCTTAAATGGTACAGAAATCTCAAAAGTTCAAAAATATAGTCTTCAGGTGTATTTAAAAATTCAAAAAAACGGAATTAAAATATATGCATAATTAAAACATAAAAATAATGTGAGCATATTTAAAAAATCGCCTTGTATATATGTACACCTTCTGTCTTCCACTTGCTTCACTTAACATTCATTGTTGGCTAAAGCTGATTTCTCGCAGAGCTTCGCCTCCTTTGAAATCTTGAAATTTAATATCTGTAATTTAAAATATTTAAAAATAAATATACAACACTTTTTTAAATGATATAGTATTCTTATATAATAGAAAGATAATAATAATATATTATATACAAATATAATTTAACGTATACTGAAGTTTTTACCTATATAAAAACGGATGTCACTGTAGTTATATTATATAATATACAACAGCAGTGATAAATTGTTTTTTTCTTCGTATAATAATATGATATATGGTTATTAAAATATAAAAAAATTGTATTATTTTATTTTATTGCAATTTTATTTACGCGAATAAACATAATTATATACGTGAAATTGAAATAAAACGTCTTTTTAATAATCATTTATATTTAGTTATATAATGAGTTCACATCGATTTATCTGTTTATAAACTATATCCAGTTTTCTTACGAACATTTACACTGAAAATTTATATATTTTATATTATATTATATAATATTATAATATGCAGTGTATGAAAAGTGATAATCAATAGAGAGAGATCATATAATAAATACTTTTATGAAGTCTTATTGTTTTCCAAGACGAGAATCCAGATAAGTTCAGATAAGTTCTAGATAAGTTCAATTTTTTACACGTTTTTTCCTGTTTTTCTACACGAAATTTGTGGCTGTTTAAAAAATCTCCAAATCGTGTTCATCTTGCAGCAACTCATCAATGTAAATTTTTTTTAATCGTAGGCATTAGTCACGCGATTATGATAACATAATAATTCAGTCAAATTCGTCAATTTTCTAAATGCCCATCATATACCTTTTCCACCGTTCCCTCGGACGATTTCAACTTTGTGCTGCGTGTATTTTATTCTATCATTATTCTTTAGTACAACAATATTGTAATGTTATTATAACGGTATTAACGACAAAGTTTTTATTTTCTCGCCAACAAATGATAAACAAATAATAAGGCTTTCAAAGACTGCTACTCAATTACAGTATACCTTAATGGAATTAAGTGGCGTATCGGTAAATACGATTATCCTTACCACCCGCAACTCACCGTTAGCCGAAAGAAATCCCCAAAAACACCCTTCGCGTGGCGCCAACAACACGTCTTGCACGCGTTATTCGATAATCTCACTATTATATAAAGAGACAGCGTTTGTTTGTTTGTTTGTAAAAATTTCAAAAAGTACTCATCAGATTTTAGTACACTTTTCACTATTAAATAGGTCTAGACTCAGAGAAGGTTTTAGTGTATAATTTGTTTGGAAAAATCAATTGGTTGTCGAAAAAAATAAAAATAATGTAAATAATTTAACGCCTTACGTCGTATTTAGTGGTGTTGGGTTTCGAACTACAAACGTGTGACAACAATTTTTCCCGTCATTTGCGTCGTACTAATAACTTACAATATACTCGCACACAGTAGCAATCGCTGTTGTTGTAGCAAAGATGTCTATAGTTGAAAATGTATCTAAAAACGCCGGGGAAATCCCGGAACGGTTACGATATATATAGGACAGTTAAATATATAAAAGATGAATAAATTGTAGGTGATACAAAGTTCACTGGGTCAAATATACCTTTAAAAAATATAGCAATAGCAATACCGGGTCAGCTTTAAATTTATAAAAAAAAATAAATCTTTAGCATGGGACTTACGCACCGCATGGGGTCCGAAATCCACCACAGGTGGATTGCCTACCTGATAATTTACTGCTCATATATTTCCGCGATTCAATGCAGTGAATTGTTTACTTAGGTGGTTTAGATGCATGTAAATCACTTGAGATTAATCTTAACTTAATATTTGAGTAAGGCAACGCTGGGCGGGACAGAATAAGACGGATCAAATTTTTCTCGATGAAATGAATAAAAATACATAATAACCGAAAATAAATTGAATATTATTGTAACGATATTACTTAGTATATTTTAACCATTATATTATAAAATAAAACATACTATTCATATAAATTTGACATTATTAATTTTTTCAATGTTCAACGAAGTGCATACGATCAGCTAGTTGTATATAACTCACAAAGCACGCGCGACACCGATCCATGTCGCCGTTTTCGATCACATAATAATATCGTTTTGCTATTTAAACTGTAGTTATCATTTATGTAATTTCATCAACCGTGTGTATACGTCGAGATATTTGTGATTGGGATATAATAATATTATTATGCTTATTATTAATTTGTAGGTCACGCGTGTTGAGGGTTCTGTGCAGCCACATAATAATGTATTATTAATATATTATTATATTATGCAATAAATAATCGGTCCGAACGGTCTCTTTTTTTGTCGCATAAGATAGCGCGATCGTAAAAATGTACGTACTATAGTAATAATAATATGCATCGTATAGAACCTGATATAATATTATTATAAATTCATAACATTATATTTATCGTTATTTATAATGCACGTACACGCGAGCTTATTCCAAACGATCATATATATTATTATAATAAAATATTATTAAGATAACCATACGTATTATTATTATTATTATTGTCGAGCACAGTATATGGTAGGTAAGTATTATATTATTATAACAGAATGTTATTATGTTTTGTATCGTTATCTCGTATCGGAGCTACTAACAACGGCAGGGTGACATTTTTGGAACCACCGGCTAAACGTCGTGGCGTATTACGTCACCGCCACCGGTTGCAGCGATGTGTAATAAGCATCGCTGGCCGGGTGTAAGGGTGAAACGTCGTGTAACGATGTTATTAAAAAAAAAAAAAAGAAAAAAACGAAAAAAAAATACCACCCTAAAAATAAAACGCATTTTGTCTCATTAAAGCCCAAGGTCGTCCGCTTGCACACACTCGTCCTTGGCCCGTTCTTTATTGCTAAAACACGACGTACCTTTTACTTTTCAACTTTCGGTCATGTGCATATATATATAATATATTTTGTTTAGTCATACTATAATCGTCCAATTACTGTTGTTCTTGTTTATTGTATATATTATATAAATATATTTTGTTTTATTTCAAACGAATGCTGGGCACGTAAAAAAAAAATATATATATACATATATATATAAAGCATCGTTGGTACCTAAAACTTCAGGTCGCCCGGAATCGTTTCTGTGTCGTAAACATTTTTATGGATCCCGAGCGGAGCGAGCAATGTATTAATATAATATATTATATAGTTTAACAACGATGTGTTTTTATTTCTATGTCTTTGGTCGCTTTTTCTGGGATAGGAAGACAGAGATCCAATCACACCGTGCGCTATCTCTGTTTCCGGTAGAAAATCGGAAGATATAGTTTTTTCGATTTTCTTTCGTTCCCGTGGTATAATATGTATAAGGAAATACGCTCCAATTATTATTATTACGACACAAACGGTATTCGTCATAAAACCTTTAGATCGTTTTTATGTCTTAATTCAACATTTCTAACGCTACAGGGACATAATAATACCTTGTAAGATAATACCTTGTAAGGCTGAATCATTCCATTTAAGGAGTGTCTTGTGGCGATAAAAACTTCTTTTTTGAAATGAGAACTGCATTTTTCATTGTAAATTGAAAATGTTGACATATTTAAATCGAAATCCAACGAGTATACTTTTTAAACTATCAAACTTTATGCACTCAGAATAATAGCATATGACAATATATTTAAAAGATATGAGGGTAATAATGATTTGAAAAATTATAATATCTAATTAATAAAGGTGTATTGGCATTTTATAATTTGTAAACATTTTCCAAGTATAATATTTTAAGTATTAGACAAAATATTATAACTATTTTACATTTTTTGTGTTACTATTATTAAAGACTATTTTTTTTTTTTTTTTATTATTGGTTAAGCATCAACTACAAGGTTATTAGCTTTACAGAGGTTACATTTTACGATATTCTAAGTTATTGTACATTCAATTAAACAATAAAAAAAAAAAAAAAAGGAGAAAAAGAAATAAATAAATGAACAAATAAATAATTTTACAAATAATGATACTTATTATATGATCTTATACAATTCAATTTTTTTTAAGTATGAAATTATGTTTTGCCAGTTAGAAAAAGGACCAATAGCATCATACAGGTTATCGGGGATGTTGAATTCTTTTCTGGCTGTATAAGACTATTATCTTTAGTACTTATATACATTAGAATAAGTCTAAAACCAAGTGTTTAAATTTCGATTTAAAAAGAGTGGTTCTCACTTGAAAAAGAAACGAAGGTTGTATCGCCACAGCCAACACGATACGTCTTCTTTGATAATATAAAATCTAAGTATTTAAAAAATATAGCCTTTAAAATATTTGTATCATTGTATTGTTTGTGTTATAATATTATCATTTGCATTACTGTTAATGAGTGTAGGTACTATTAAAACATAAACCATGTGCATGGATTTTTTGAACCCGTTGAAATTTAAATAAATAAATAAACTTTAAAATTTAATAAAAACAAAATGATTGTTAAATAATAAAAGGGGAGAGTGCACAGTGCGTGGTTATAGAATTGTAATGTATAAATTTCTATCGGCACATAATATTTAGTATCATGTCGCGCAGATTTACCAAAAACCGTACAAAAGTCTAGTTAATAATATTTTACATAATTATGAATTTGCGTTGTCAATCATATATTATCCAGCAGCGTTTATAAATCCATCAAGTATAGGTATTGTCAATGATTGACAAGCGTGTGATTACGGCTGTAAATATATTCTATAGTGACAGTTTGAAAACGAAAAATTTCGTCCGCACATTATATAATATCACAGTATTCAAACATAATGAAGTGGTTGTTAAAAAGTCATGTCAAAGGCTTCTGTATCTATAAACGGAGTGATCCGCATAACGCGAGACACTCGTCGTTATATATAAAACTAACGTTTATAAAACATTTTCATTTGTATAGTTATAAATCGTTCCAAAACATCATTTTAGATTCTGAGGGTAGCAAGGAATATATTGATTTTACAATGATATGTGGTTTTTTTTCTTTTTTCTTTTTTTGTGTCTATCTCCACATTTAAAGGCAATAAAAGTGCTCAAATTTTCTTTATCGGCAGCTTTTCTGATAGGAAAGTGAATCTAGTTGGTACGTTGGAGGTCAAAAGTAAAAAATTCACATAGTTTTCAAACGCGTCGGGAAAACAACAAAAAAAATTAAGGGATTAACGAGAATTTTTATGTGAAGCCAATTTTTGACAAAATTGATTTTGTTTATTTGTGTAACACCAAAAATAATGACAGTAGATGTATAAAATTTAATTTTTTTTTTTTGAGCTATTTATAAACATGATAAATGTTTGGGTTTTTTTATATTTTTTATTTTATTATTGCCGATAAAAATTTTTTCAGTCAGTCAAAAAACTTGAAAATTATGAAAACTTGTTGTAAGTAAAAATTAAAAAAAAAATTGAATGTATGTCTTTTATAGTTTTTTATAAGCATCTAAAATTGAAATTTCAAGAAAATATGTAAAAATCACGACATTTCGCAGTTCTTTTTGATTAAAAAATTCATAAAAAATTTTCTATTCAAATTCAAAATTTTAAAATTCAACAAAAGGATTTCTATAGGTTTTTCTACCGTTCTAAAAAGAAAATTTACTGGAAAGTCAAAGTAATTTTTTATGAACGTTTTAAATTAGACATTGGATATTCGCCCGTTTTCTTGGTTACGATTTTCTTATTTTCATGTAATTCAAAAAGGAATAACTGTAGACATTTGAAAATTTCACCAAATATTTAGATTATCATTTTGTATACACCAAAAAAATTTAAAAATATTTTGGCAATTTTTGAGCTTATTGTAGGCCTAAGAAATTTTTGGTTTTTTCATTTTTTTTCTTTTAATATCGAAAAAGAAAATTTTTGTTGAGTCAAATATTTTGAAAATTTAATACAAGATGATTCTTTATAAGTTATTAAAATAGTAGATCAAAAATAATAAAAATACATAGGTACGATTTTTTTTATAAGCATTTAAACTTCGAATTTTTACCGTAATTCGTCATTAAACATTTGCAAATTATTTTGTAGTTAAAAATTTATAAAACGTTTAGTTTTTATAGCTAAGGATTAAAAAATTAAAACAAGGTTTTTCGTAAGTAATTTATAATGTAACCAAAAAATCAAATAAATATATTAAAAAAAAATATTTTTTATAGGCATATTAAGTCAAAATTTGAACGAAATTAGATATTTAAATGAAGAATAACAATATTATTTGTTTCGTTATAATTTAAAATATGTTTTGAGGATTCTTGAAACTTTTAAAGTATATTATTATATTTTATACACTTAATGATATTTTCAAATGCAATGTTTTCTATAAAAATGAATTCAACCTACTGTATAAATAGTAATAAAATGAATTTTTTGAATAGCAATAATATCTTAAAATAGGTACACTTAGTTATGTAGGCTGACAGACCGTTCTCGCTCAGAATCGTTTTTCGTATACAATGATATATATCATTGAATACAAATTCAACACATTCACGAAAATGACCCACTGGATATCTACTGTACAGCGGAGCGGTACTTACTTGCCGACCTTTTTAAATTTATTACTCACTTCAATTACAATATACCTACATTTTATATTTCATAATAATATATTCTGAAGCAGAATATTATTCCGAGTATTTTTATCTATATAAATCGAATTTCAAACAATAAGTTAAAGTCCGGTGGTACTCCATTCTGGTAATCCAAACTTAAATATTTATAACTCGTGATGACTACTCGTCCAACCTTCCAAAATAAATTGTTATTCATCGTCTCATCGAAAAATCCAAAAAAAAAAAAAAAATAGTATAAAAAATAACTTTTTAAAAAAAAAATTTTTTTAACATCTTAAAATTATGTAAAAAAAATATTTTCAAAGACTATCTGAGTTTTTGAAATAGAGAGCGTATTACGTTTGATGAATCACCCGATGTATATATTATTCAGAGTGCTTACGATAAATTATTATTTTTCTTTAACGCGCATTATACGTTGCTGTAGTAGTAGTAGCAATAGTTGTTGTTCTTTCAGTTGTACGTCTTATTGTCGTCGTCGTCGTTGGCAGCCCTGGTCCGTACATTAAGTTTGTCGGAAGTAGAACAAAAAAAAAAAAAAAGAAAAATAATATATAAGAGAGATGATAAGAATAATTTATATCGAGCTGCAGCAGACCGTAATATTACATTATTTTATATATATATATACACACACACAATATATACGCATATATATATATATATATAAACGTACGGGATTGTGCCGCGCGGCCTTGTTTATTTTACTGGTGACCTTTTTGTCGAGGGTTTCGGCTGCGCGAAAATTTACATAATCGCACACCGTTCAAAACTACTCGAAATCGTATGCGTGTGTGTTTGTGTGAGTAAACGCCGAACGAGCGTCTTTTCGCGTACGACGATTTTTTTTTTTTTCACCGAAAACTTTTCGTCTGCTAGTATAATGATATTATGGAGACGCCATCGCCACCGCGGGGGTGACGTCGAGCACGCGAACCGAAACGTTACTATATACGTATAATATAATATTTATTTTTCGTGTTGTCGCATTCTCTCGTCGTCTGTGCCCCGCGAATCGGCGACGAGGTCGTCTCCGTCGTGTATAACCCAAAATATTATTCGTAGCGGTTTTTCTACATAATAATATTATGGTACACAATAATGTACCTTCGCATTTCCCTCTGCCAAAGCGTTATCGTCAACGGCGGTCGTGACGACATACGCGGAGTGTTCCGTTTGACGCGAGACGCTAAATAATATTATGTTATTATGGTGACAGTCTTCAGAAAACACGCTGTAGAGGTTTTGAAAATATTTTTTTTTTTACGTAATATTTTCAAAACGATGGTTACAACGCAACTCGGTTTTTGTAAAACAATTATAATTTTTACTCTATTGCAGAACAACTGTGATGTGCGACTCTAAATTTTTTATTTCATATACCAAAAAACGCTGAACGTTATTTTGTGTAAGTATTTCGATCTATAACTCCACATTTTAAACAATATAGTTCATTAGTTATGAGTGTCTAAAGTAAAGATGAGTGAATCAGTGGACCAAAATTTAAACTTTAAACAAATACACGTTTCACTCATAAACTCCTCGTCCAAAATTACATTTTTAACCATTAAAGTTTCTCAAAAAAATATTTTTTTGCATTAGAATAAGAAGTTAAAAAAATATGTTGTCATTAAGACAATGTTTTTTTAATGACGTAAAAAAAATATTTTCATAAACGTCAATAGTTCTTGAAATAATGATGAGTGTCTTCCGTCAAACGGATCACTTGGTTTAATAATAATAATAATATACAGGTGATGTTTTACCGGTGTTTGCCCCCTTTAGCAACTTTATTTTCTGTTCAATAAATTTTTGAAATATTCGATTTGGAAATAATTCATTTCAATCAATTCACATTCAGAACCTAAAATATTTACGTGAATATTTTAAAGGTAGATTTTTTTTTCATTCCCGTTGAGTACTCTATTCAAATGTTTATATTGTTGGTTTACATACGTTTTAAAGTTTGAACTGATTATTATTTTCTCTTGTGTTGTAGATGTACTGCGGACAAATACTGGACAAATTTTTTTTCTCTCCCCGACGTGTTGTGCCCGCAGTCAACACAATCTATTACCGTTTTGCGCGTTCATATATTTTATATTATGCTAGAGCAAACCTCGATCTACATAGTACCTTTTAATCACTAATTTATATTATCGAGAAGATTCTATACCCAAAATTATTTGTCTTACAAACGCACAACATAGCAAATTTATAAGCTTATTAAATTTTGTGTTATTACCTAGTGTTTTTCAATTTTAATGTGAGTTGACTGTGTAATGTAATATAAAGGCGAGAACATTATAATATGTGTTATATTATTGAATTCTATGAATCAAATTTAAAACCAGAAATGTGGATTTTTAAACTGTTATATTTTACGTTTTATGTAGTTAAAATACCATACAAACTGATGAAAAAATAAGCAGGTCTATTAAAATAAGCGTTTTTATATAATATATTTTAATATATATTTAAATTTGATGATGGCTTGATCAAATCTCACTCTACAATAAAAATTGACAAAACTAAAATGGGTCCCATTAATTGTAAATTTTCATGTAACCAGAGGCGAAATTCTTAAAAAATATATTTTTTTTTGTACTTTTTTAGTATTATAGTTGATTAATATGCTTCAACAACAATTATTATAACTTTATTAGCTATATATAAGGCCCAAATTTAAACGCCGTTTAAAAACTATCAAAAATGATAATCAAAAATTCCCTTAAAATCATTTTAAATGCAATAATTCTAATAAAAAATTACCAACGGTTTTTGTATATGTACGCTGCAATTATGCAAACGACTGAAAATATAAACGACAGAAAAACGACTGATTGATTTTCGGCATTTTTAACACTTCTATATCTTGACTAAACAAACAATAATACAAAAACAAAATGGTAAATTTAGACACTCACAATAAATATATAGTAAACTGAAAATATATTCGTTAGCGATGAATCTCTAACTGATCAATTAGTTGGTATATTTTGTTTGATAAGACATCACATCTGGTAATTGCTGAAGATAGATAATGATGTGTTTGCATACGTTAATAGAACGATTGACATATTTGACAAGGATGAAAAATACCTAAAAACTGTTTAAACAAAGAAAACAATATATTTTATTAATATAATATTTTGAATTTCTTAATTCACATTAAAATCTCGTAAAATATTGTAATATTAGCAAAATCAATAAAACGAATTGAAAATTCTAAAAAAAATGCTCTGAACATGGGAAAACATCGAAAAATGCAAAATAAAAGTTTCATATCTGAATATATGCTCTGTTACATGAAACGAATTATGCACTAATAATTCATTATCGTAGAGCCCTCAAAAAATAATGCACTTTGCATTGAAATCCGAACCCTTAGCTATACCCAAGTATATGATAACTCTATACGCATTATTAACATTTGTATTAGTTTATTTGTCAATTACTATTTCTAAGTTTCTAAATTAGTCCACACGAATCTGTTTATTTAAAAAAAAAACTGAACTATTTTGTTCGTCGCTTCAATTTGCGATCTCGGTTGGGTATATTATATCAACTATTGTTATCTTTTCTTTATTTCTCGTATCAAAAACACTTGTAGTTAATATATATGTTTCATTGTGGGTTCAGTGCGGGTTGGACAATTAAGCACGATTATTACCGCAAGTATCATAAATACCTGTAAAATAAAAAGTATTGTTTGCGACATGATTACTCAAATACGGCTTAAGGGATGAATGGGTGTGGTCTAAATGATCGCACCGCTGATATAACGTCCTCTTTTTGTCACGCAGAAACTTATTATTCGATCACCTCACTATATAAACGCACACTTATAATAATATAACTTATACTAATTAATTGTTTTTTTCAGGTCTCAGGGCGGCGGTATGTTCGGTGACGTAAACATATCGGCGATACTCGATTCGTTCAGTTTGAGCTATGACAAAAGAGTAAGACCAAACTACGGAGGTGAGTGTTACCACGGTTTTGACATGATATTTTTGTTGTTACATTAACCGTATAAAATATATATATATATATATATATATATTACTATAATACTATAATATCTCATGAATAATACTATTATTATGTTTGATTGATATTAACGATATTAGATATTTATTAATAATATTATAATGTTTATAACTGTCTAATAATATACCTAGTATAGTTCGGGTAAAATCGTCCGGAATATATATTAAATCATATAACAGTGTCATGTTATATATTACCAGCCATTTTATACCAGCTATAGATAATTACCTACGTAATTTTTGTGTTGCGCGTATTTTCCACTCGACATATGATGCGCGTGCGTCGGTGGTCTTCGTCGCAGGAAACGAAAATCGATATCACAACTTCGGATATTATCAATTGTACCATAGCTAGCAGAGAAGGCTGCCATGCAACACGTCACATTATAATACATCTGTGCAGTTTATTGTAATATCATACGACCACTCGGTGGTCGGCCGTCGCTTCACATAAAATGCGATTACGCAATGTGCATAAAAAATATAGTATGAAACCGTACTATGAAGATAGATGATAATAATATACACCCTTACTTACGTAATGTTATCATTAATCGAATTATAATTTTGTATGTCATTATAAAAATATGTCTTTTGAATGCTATCGCCGAAATCTGATGGCTTCAAGCCGATAAGATATACCTACAAAGTTACTACTGCAAAACGCGACATTATACACTATACAATAATACTCCGCATTTTATTAAATATTATGCTGCAACTCTAGTTTGCAGTATGCAATTTTCAGTTTGCAGTTTATAGCCTTATGTGATTATTGCTTGTCGCTAAAATCAGACAAGTTGGTCGGCCGCGATCGTGGTAAATTTGTATGCATTATCACAAATGTGGGCAAGTTAATGAAAATAATCAACTCAAGTTAAGTCGAGTTAAGCAAACGGGAGGCCGTTGGGCTGGAAGTTAACAGTTAACAAAAATAATACATTTAATTTGCCAAGTTTAAAGTTAAAGTAAAAAAAAATATTAACTCAACTCAGTTTAAAAAAAGTTGATCTATATGTACTTTTTTAATTGTCGCCCACATAGATCACAAAAAAGTAGTTATTTTAAAACAAAACTCTTAAAGTAACAAATTATTTTTTATTTAAACCCATATACACAGTGATACAATATTAATGTAAGTATAAAACCATTGAAACCGAAAATTTCAAAAAAGATTTTTGATTTTATTTCGATTGATAACTTAAGAATTTGGAGAATCTAAGTTATTTCAAAAATCGATTATTACACTACCTTGTGAAACCCATGCGTTAATTTATTAGATAATCAACCAACTATAATTAAATTAATGCCCACCTCTGTGTATTGACGATGCATTATACAATAAAATATTTTATAAATATCGTTCAACATCGATACGGTCCCGAGTCTTAAATATATGATTCGATTGTCTCGATTTAATATAGAAGCGGTAAGGGGCACCGAGTCATCACTACTCATCAAACTTATTGTAATTATACAATATTATACCCTGTACGCGTCGTACACAATAATATTATATTATTGCCATAACAATTAGCAATGCCCACTGAAAGATTGGAAATAAAATCGTAAACTAATTAGTGGCGAATTCGCCACCTCGAAGCGACCGAACTCGGAAGTAAACACCACTATAGTTTGTTGTATTCGTCGTAATATTATTTATAAACTATAAAATACCACGATATAAATATTGTTTGTAAATAAGCTGCAGCTGATCAAACTTGGTGATACAAATTTATTTTAATTGTTGATGAGGACGCCTGAAAACTCTGTACTACAAAAATATTAATTTATATAAAATTTGATTTGATATTAGAACTCAGCTAACTCGCGGCGTATCTACTCTTATGTAATAATAAAGAGTTAAATGTAATGAACCGATTTGAAATTATTTAATATTGAAAGTAAAAATTTCTAAAGCGAAGAAGCCGTAAATCACTCCGATATTAAAACATGAGCCGGTATTTTCCATTCAAAAATAATAGTTTTCCGGTTTCTGGTGACAACCGTTTGCGTGCATTCTGGATATTTTACTTTTAATTTGATAGACCGTTTCCGCATTGTACATAAAATAGGTCATTGCACGTTATTGTACATATAAATAATTTCAACTGAAAAATTATAAAACGTTTGCGTTAGATATCGCAAAAAATAACAAACCGTTTACGAAGATACTTACATTAAAAATAAATAATATTGATAAAAATTGGTTTTAAACACAAACCATAATTTAAAATATCAATAATATTGATTACGATATTTTATAATTACAATTTTTACAATATTTTAATTTCAATCCAAACCTAATTTTACTTTATTTATTATTTTAATTTGTTATATAAAATGACAAAAATAATCTTAATAATGAATTATAATATGCAGAATTTTAATGACTTGAACAATTATCTTAGCATATTATAATCTTATATGTTTTGAATATCACAATATAACATTGTACCTAATTTAATATATTGTTCTTAAATAATTAATTAGATATCTCTGTTATATTCTAAACAAGTTTGGTATATTTTATTTTTAAATAATTTAAATTAGAGAAATAACAATTTCAAGATGCAAAAGGGATGCGACCCTTAAGTTGTAGAAGCGAAGAAGGGTGTAGAGCTCTCTGCAAAATATTTATAATATAAAATATTATTTTTTCGCATACACCAACTACATGTCATGACCTTTTTCGAAATCTTTTTCTGAATGTTTGCATAAACCATCTGCACAGGGTAATTCTGTTGGACATTTACCAAAACGTGCAACTGTTTAACTGTTGTAGGTATTTTCGAGGTTTATCGATCCCAAACCGGTTCTATCCGGTTCCTAGTCCGTGGTCTATATCGTAATATTATAATTAATAAACCTACATTATAGATCGGTACAGGTGGCGACCATAACCCATTATTTTGCTTTGCAGGATATAATAATGATAATGTTATCATAATACTAATCGCGATGAATAAAAAGTAACGGTTTCTACACCGTTGCACTTTCAACTGAAGTGTAAACAACAGAAAAAAATGTAACTGACGACGACGTTGTTGCGGTATAACATGTTATTATTGCATATTATACCATAACATTATATAATATATACACGCAAATCCGACCGCGGAGAGGGTTATGTGTCGGCGGCGCGGTGGTGGTGGTCGAGCCGTGCTTGCACCCCGCGCGAGGGCGTATTCGCGTATAACCTCGCGGTGGTCCCACATCATCTTTGTGCCGTCGAAATCGATTTGACCTGTAGCGCCCGTCGTCATCCCTTTCGGCCGCCGCCGCCGCCGCCTTTGCAACCGCGTATACGTATAAGTGTATATATATATTATTTTATATTGTGTATACGTGTACGACTTTAGGTTTCAGCCGACCCGCGATCGTGCGTTTTTTCACTCCTACTTTTTTTCCGCCCTTTTTTTTTTTTACTGATACTCGTAAAGTGCCCGCTCAGCTTAGATAACGTGCCAAAATATTACTGTACGATAATATTGATACACACGATCTTTGAAGACTAGATGCGATTTTTTCACTAAACATTACTGCAATGATACGCAATTATAATATTATAACTATAACAAAACGAATATACCTACCTAATATATTTTATAAATCGGACTAAAACGCAGACTGAGTAATAATAATTCTGATAGTATAAATAATAATAAAATTCATTAATATCGATCATAGTACGACCTACATGGCCCCGGTCGAATGCGTGATCTACAACACGTACCTATATATTAGTATAATGAGTATATGCGATTTTGTGATCCACCTCGCACATTTTTGTGATTTTCGAAACTAGCTTTTTCTCTCGGAATCTAGTACAAAAATAATCACCCGATGAACTAATAAACAGGACGTTTTACTAAGTAGGCTTACCCCCTTTTTCTTTAATAATGCATTTTCGTTTTAAATCTGATTATTGAATTTTTTTAAAAATATACCTAAACATCGACTTTTTGAATACTTGAGATATTTCTACCATTTAAGGAGCCTAGCGATACAAACGTGCATTTTTCAAACGAAAACTCTCCCTTTTTTTATCCTAAATTATTCAGTAAATAATATTTTTTTTTAAAAAGGTTGTTGTATCTAAATCAAAACTATTGAAACGAGTAATTTCCGACTTTTTGTTCAAGAACGGCACAATAATAAAGTCCTCAGTATAGATTAAAACACTAGCCCAGGCACCCGACTATGGTTATGTTCAAAATTAAAATAAATGTAAATTCAATATAGTCGTGTTCTTATTAGGTACTTAGGTATTATTCAGACATTTACTATATATTATTAAATACTAATATATAAATATAGTTTACCTACCATAATTTATAAATCTTAAACATCAATCGACACAAATATCTTCTTGTTTCACTGAATTTTTTATCTAACTTTTTTCATAGATATAAACAAATAAATATCACATAGTATTATTATATTATTCTTTTAGGCATATTATCTATTATCCATAGTAGGTGCATAATATTTAATACCTAATTTATAAAGTAGGTACTCGTTTGAAATTTGATTTATATACATAACAATTTTCAAAAAAATTATCTTCTGAATAATTAAAAA
This sequence comes from Pentalonia nigronervosa, assembly GCA_014851325.1. Classification (NCBI taxonomy): domain Eukaryota; kingdom Metazoa; phylum Arthropoda; class Insecta; order Hemiptera; family Aphididae; genus Pentalonia; species Pentalonia nigronervosa. The sequence goes on from JACXSJ010001548.1 coordinate 19,518, forward strand.
CAATAAAGGGCAGTTCTCATTTGAAAAACAGAAATGTGTGTCGCTACAGCACACTGTGCTTTATTAAATAATAAAAAATCCTATTTATTCAAAAAGTAGTGGTCATTAAAAACTCTAAAAAATCAGATTTAAATAACTAATAACTATGCGTTAATGAAGAAAAGAAGAGGCTGGCATATGGTTGTTAAATCATCCTGTATAATGTTATTTATTATTATAAGATCTTTGACAACGCAACTATTCAGCACGTTTCTAATCAGTGGTATTCCGGAAATTGAACAGGCATTCTCTTCGTTTTTTTTTTTTTTTAACACAATAATCTCGTATCAGTAATATCGACCGACTTCCTAGAAGATGTGACGTTTTGCGGTTTACAAACAATTTTAATCGCATTAAATTATTCGCAAAGCTACACTGATAATAATCAAGGGCGTTTCTGGACTGGACATTAGTAAGAGGGGTGATTGACAAAAAAAATCGTCTACGTTTGCCGTATAATTATTATTATAATACGTTTTAATGTCCGGGTAAAATTCGATTTATGATACATTACTATAGCTACTTACAAAGTTAACCATCAATAATGAAAACTTGTTCAATTATTCGCCTCCGTGGGATCAGACAACGCAGTGCCAATCTTGAGAGTCTTTTGCAGAAATAAGTTATAGAAATAAATGTACAAACAAAACAGTAATTGTGCACAAAATATTAAATTGAGTGATTATCATTTAAGGTAAAACACTTATTATATTATGGAAAAGTATTGACTTTTTTCAATATTTTTTTTTCACATGATTCCAAGTTGTTACAAAACAATATTTTTTTTAAAAATGATATTTTTTTCGTATTTTCAATCCTCATAGTTGTTTGAGATTTTTACTTTTTTGAATAACAACATATAGTTTTAGTTTTATATTCCAAAGCACAATAATTTTTCAATTACTTCGATAAATAAAAATAAAATTTCGGATGAATAGTTTATGAGTTATAAGTATTTAAATTTTAAAATATTGACGAATGTAGTGGAGTATACCACTCAAAATGTTGGTCCACTGCTCTCTTTGTACAAAACTTTAAATCCTAATAACTCATAAACTACTCGTTCAAAATTCGATTTTGATGTATCAAATTACTAAGAAAAATATTCTGCTTTTGAATATGAAATCAAATGTATATTGTTATTCAAAAAAATAAAAAAACATAATAAATATATAAAAAATAATTTCTTAAAAAAAATATTATTTTGTAACGACTAGAAAACCATGTAACATTTTTTTATTTTTAAAACAAATACTTTTCAATATAAAGAGTGTTTTTTGTTAAATGAATCTCTCTGTATTGTTGAAATTCTATATAAAACTCGGATTCTTAAATCGTTTAAAAATATACGAATAAAGAGTAGCAAAATCAACTTTTGACGCTAGTCTATTAGGTAATATCCGAAATTATACATTTTTATCAAATTTCAATTCATGGAAAACAAAACATTGATATATAGGGCATAGGTATCCGTAGTTTTCAATAGCAGCTACAAAAACTTATATTATAACATAATATACAAACAGACAGTATTTTATTATTATTATGATGTATCGGTATCACAATAATATTATTATGTTTATTTTCGTACAATATTATCAGTATCACTGGGTAGGTAGTGCCTCCCTGGATTTCAGATTCCCCGGTCTCTGATTTATGGAGCAAAAACTGACATCGTAAAATTTTGACAAAATATGGTCATACAAATCGCGTACATATACCCAGGTTTAGTTGGGTGTAACAAACTGTTTAAATTCGTAGGTGTTGGACAATTTTATGCGTCCCTTTTTTTTTTTTTTGGTAGATCACGCGTTTGCCCAGTCTCGATGCGATAATATTATGATTTAATATTATTTTATCATATATTATCATATTATACTTAATATATGAATATCGTAATCACTATATAAATAGAACCCGACAACTACCTACTACATGTTTAATAATATTGTATATAATAATAATTGTATACTATTATGATGCTCGAATGACTGTTGTAGATACTTCACAATACAATCATAATTTCTATTTTTATTGAATGTGCACATTACCATAAGATAAATTGCAATGTTATAATAATAATACTCGTATTATTGTTATTTCTATTATATTAATTTATAATACGGTACGCAAATGTTCGAAATCAGTCGCACAATAAAACGTTTTGATATTCGCAGCGGTCGTGGTATACCGAATTTTCGTTAACCGCGCATCATGGTTATATTTAGGTACCTATAATATTATTGTACAACAAAAATATTAAATAAAAATTGAAAACCATTATGATTATAATATACTATTATTATTTGCATCACAGCAGATAGATATTATTAAAACAGGCCCATAACGCCTACGCTAGCTATTTTTATTACAATATAATATTTAAGTTCGATCTGCGTCATGTTTGCTTTTCGTGAAGATGAAATTATATTATATTTCATCGCTTTTCATATTTTGATAGTATGACGTAGTGTATAACATGTCTCAGATGACATTGTGATTTTTAGTTTAAAAAACGTTGACATCACGTGACACATTAAGTGTACAGACTTAGCGCCAGTTTTTCTGTAAACCAGAAAACTGTTTGTATACGAAGAAAGTGTTTTATATAAAATATTATAAAAACTGATTTTTTTTCGCGCCCTTTTTTACACGTATAACATAGATAGAATATTAAACTAGCTAGAATATCATGTACACGGTTGATTTATTTTTATAAGATATTGAAGTATTCAACTATACACAGAGGTATATTATATTATTATTATGTAAGTATATAAATATAGATACTGCGGAAGTGTCTCGTAAATTTCAAAAAAAAATAAACAGCACTTTTAAAAGAAGAAAAAAGTCTCGAGGAAATGGGAAACGTATTAATTTTATTCGTGAAAATACCGGCAATACAATAATATTGTAAAATACTTTCTATGTATACCTAAATAAAAATATTGATTAAAAACTATATAAATATAATTTAATATAAAACCTTTTAAAGTGCATTGAAAATTTGAAAAAATTTATTGAAAATTTCAAAAATCCATACGCATAAAATATGTCAACAAATGACATTCTAAAATAAAAAAAAAAAATAAACTTTTTAATTATTAACATATACATTTAAATTTAACACAATACGTCATATTAATATATACTGAATATTAAATATTATATTAATAATTATTAATTTATCTTATCCAACCATAACAATATTGTTGTTTAGTACCCATCTGTATGTTATGTACTACTTAGCTGTGTAAAAGGTATTTAAAAAACACAAAAATCTACTAAAATATAAAATGCCATATAAAAAAAAAATTGTTAACCAAAAAAGGTGAACAAATTAAAAAAAAAATCAGGAGAAATATAAAAAATTGAAAATAATCAATAAAAAATGTTATGGCTACGTAATTGAATATGATACACTATTGAAATGTATATTGTTCTAAAAAAGTTATGTCTTACAAAAAAATGGAAAAAAACTAATTTATTACAAATTCACAGCCATAGATATCAACATTGGATTGATATTCGATTCGATGGTATGCCTTGGGTACCTATCTATATTCGTAAAATATTTATTACAAGATTGCGATAATAAATCACGATTGTTTATATATTCGGAGTTAAATCAAGAACAATTTTTCTCGACTTATCCTCTGGGTGGAAATTGTTCATTGCATACGCAATAATACGCAGAAGTTTTGTGTTAACGACGGTTTCATTTTTACGAATTGAATTCGTGGCTTGTCTAGCGAGGTATATTAAGAGAAGAAAAATCCTTTGCGTTTAAAAATCCATCGTCACTCGTTTGATATTGTGCATTTAATCAAAGTTTGAAATGTTATCACAAAACGTTATATTGTAGTTTATTCTTCCCTCTCGCGAGTTTTGACATGAATGTAATAATTATGAAAACCTCAATACAAAAACGATGCACTGCTTTATTGTGATATACATCCAATATTATAATATTAAAACCTTACAGTACAACGCGGTGTATTTTGTGTACATACATTCAAGGCTGTACCTAGGGGTTGGTGGATTGAGCGGGTTAATTTAAACCCCATCCCTAAATTATTTTGAAATTTGATATCAGTTTTTTTTTGTCAATATTTTTAGCAGGTAAAGTGTTTTTTCTGATCAATTTCTTGTTTATGTTTAGCCGAGCAACCGATGCATAATTATTTAATTGCCTGCATTACCTGCAACCCTGATACAGTTTTTAAACAAAATATTATGATTACATTTCACTTGTTCAATTTTTTTCACGTAAACATTAGAACTCATCTTTATAGATAAAACGAAATGAAATTTGATATTACGACTTAGCCAGAACGTCAAATCAAGAATATGTATAAGTACAAGGATCCGCAAAAACATATCCATTTTCATTGTTTTACAGCAGCACAGAAAATGATATCTAATAGCACGCTACATTTTTTTTTTTATTACCAAACATTTACAATTTATACCAAAAAACAGTAATATAAAAGTGGTTAATTGTTAAAAAAATGTTTGCAACGTCTCTATAAACGTCAAATCAGGCTATTAGTTAAGTAGGTATTTTTATTGCTATGCGATTTTAAATTAATATGTTTGGATGAGATTGTAATATTATTTTCAATAATATTTCATAACCCCTCTCCTAAAAAAATTTGTTCTGGGTACAGCCTTGTGTACATTATTATTGGATATTACAGCGAATAAGTATACGGTTACCAATACATCAGTCTATAGATATACCTAGGTACTTAGAAAAAAAATGAAAAATAAATATATCAAAAAATATATCTACATAAACTTGTTTTAATGTACCGAATTTCAGGTACGCCAATTGAAGTCGGTGTCACCATGTACGTGTTGAGCATCAGCTCTTTGTCAGAAGTCAAAATGGTACACACAAAATATTAACACAACACAAAACAATCATAATTTTTTATTTTATTTTTTATTTTTTTCATTTATTTATTTTTTTGTGCCTATATAATAATATAGTGTATTACACCAAACAATTTTTTATGCGTCATTCTGTATTATTGAAAATAAGTAGTGTCTATACATATATTTCTTAAATAAGAGTTGCGTGGTGTTTTGTACTATGAATACAATTACTTAATAATATAATATAATAATGATATTATTATTATATATTATTTTATTTCAAGAAAAAAAGTCTTTTTTTTGCGATTGCGATCTTCTTTCCGCTTTGTATTACCTACGTATTATTCTCCGCTAGAAAGAACGCTATAGAAGCACGCTGTAGAATCGTCGAGCATTTGACTTAGGCGTATATTAAGATGTAAAACCAATTCATATTGATTTAGTACAAAATCAAAACACCGATTTAAACATATGATATCATACACACCTCAACACCTGTACATATAGATTTCAAATAAAATCTATAGACGATCTAAATCGAAAACATATACGTTACTATATATTAACTGTCGTATTCATTAAACTATTTGCTTTTTAAAAATATGTGTTTTAATCATCATTGTTTTTCATCGCGACTTATTGTGCTAAAAAATAAGTAAAATTTGCTTATAGATAACACTAGCAGTAAGATTTCAGATATGCCATACTTACTAGGTAATATAGTTAGAACATGTCATGAGATGTATCGAATGTTTTAGGAGAAAGCAATTATATGGTTAATCGTTTTAAAATAATATTATATATTAGTGAAATTATAGTGGTAGGCAGTGATGTGCATTATCTAGACCAAAATATATTTTTATCTTATATATATAGTTAAAAACAATTTAAAGTATCTTTTTATCTATCTATTTAAATGAAATGGTCATTTGAAGTAAATTATCTAGATAATGTTTTGTGATAAGATTTTCAATTTTCTTGATAAATATTTTTATTTACATTTTTTTTTTTGCGAGGTGTTAAATGTTCTAAGCTATTAGCCTATTGCTTGTTTATTTTAATTTATTTTCGTGTTCTTTGTTCAGTGTAATTTTACAATAAAACAGACTCATCTAATTTTCTTTTTCGTCTATTTTATGTTCAATTTACGATTGTTTGATCAATCGATATTAATTTATATTTAATTAGAAATTAACTATCAATGAAACATTTATTTAATTATCGACTAACCCTATTGATCATTTTAAACAATATATAAAAAATATAACTAAACTTTTTTTTGTAAAACTTTAAAACATAATTAATATTACATTGATTTTTTCGGAAGAGAGCACAAATGCACAACATGTTATACTGATTTATAAACTGAATTTTTCTAAGAGAAATTATTAATAAAACTCGAACAGCGTTGACAACACAATACGTCGTTCGAAACAAAAACATTATTATTTATTTATTTTATTTTGCGTTAGTAGGTTTATATAATATATGTTTATAACTATGCATTTTTTTTGTATGCATATTACCTACCTACCCCTAACCGACTCGTGAAACATAATTATTTTTCATATCATTACGCACTTTGGATAGGTATAATATTTCAGTCTGACGTAATTATTATTATTATTTTTTTTTTCAAATTATATAATATAAATAATAATAAAAACATATTTTCTTGCATAATATATATATACAAACACATATTATTATTATATCTATCACGAATAAACACATTTAATATGATAAAGAAAAAGAAAAACTACACGTAAAATGGTGTCACGTGATCGCGTGCAAATACATTTTCCCGGAGGGTCGGCCAAGTGAATATTTCAAGCGCACAAATAAAAATGCCAAAGTATTTAATTCTGCCCTTACCCTGCACCACATAATATTATATATTTTATATTTATATATATTATAAACACGAGTAAATAATATGCAATATGTACCATATATACCTCCTACACATACATATATATATATATATACGCCGGTGTCTGGTACACGCTATATACCTCAACGCCCCCAAAAACATTACAGGTGTCAGGTCAACGACTATAAAAAAAACTTTCGCAACAATCGCTCCATATTACATGCAATTTGTGCGTTTATCATAAAAGCTATCGCAAACTTTGAATTTTTTTTTTTATTACAAGTATTTATCATTTTTTATACTCTTTCCGCGTGATATTGTACGGAATTATTATCATCACTTTCGACTGCGATCATTCAAGTTCACATATTATTATTATTATTATTATTATTACTATAATATGCATTATATGTTATACGTACACGCGTACATTATATACTATGCACCACTATTATTATTATTATTATTACAACGTACCTACTATATAATAAAATAGGTATAGGCAGTAATATCATGTACATGGGTACATAATATTATCGTAATAAAAAGCATACACACACGCCACGGCACGATAAAAACTTGATTTTTTTTACGCAGTAGGTAATTTACCTTCCGAGAACAATATTTACAGTTATTATTTCCCGTACTTGTGGGTACATTATACATATTTTATAACAGCAGCGATCGTCTCGATTCGAAGGTCTCCGTTTTCGATTTCATGTACATAATAATAATATATAGGTGTACCGTGTACCTATAATTGTATAGGAAATGTTTTTATAGTGCGTGTGTATGATATTATATTATTATTGAACAAAATATTTCAACTGTCGACATGACGTTGAGATGTGCAAAGAGTAAATAAATATATCATAATATTGTGAACCATCAAACAGATACTTCAATAGCGACAATCAAATGTTTTTTTTTTTTTTAATTTATTGTTTCGTTAGATGTATTATATTATTTATTTAGAAATCCATAATATCCAATACTGGAAGTCTGTTTAGTAATAATAATATATTATATTATTAGATAATCATAGAATAATCGTTCAAAGTATACAATACCATAAAAGTATAAATGTTTGCTGCAAATCACTCATTAACAACGCGTTGAACTAAATAATATTACTTTGTGCGTGTTATGCAGGCGATAATATAATTAGGTAGTTTGGTGCATCGATGAATCATCAACGACTTATAAGTGTAGGTTTATTGTTTTTTACTATTCCGTTCAATACAATTGGATAAGAACGTCATGAAATAATTTAATAACTTCGATTGAATTTAAAAAAAGAAGAAGAAATTTCTTCAGAAATATTCTCGTTGAATGAATTTAACTTAATATACCTAACATATATTATAATATAATTGTTTAGGAAAACGATAATGCTTGGCGTGTTAAATGACTCACATTGCAGTCAGTAATAATAGAATTAATGCCTAAAACGGTTCCAAAATATTTCCATCTACAGTCGAGTAATACACGAATATATTTTAGTTAAGAAATGTATTATTCAAACGGTCTAGAAACGCTTTGTTGTTAGCGTTTGGTATAGGGTTGTTGAACACGCAATATATTGCACAGTTGTTTCACGAGTCGTTATTGTCATTGTTTTAATTTTATTATTTTTTTTTTTTTTTTTATTGTTATTTATCTTTTCACTTGTCCTCTCTGGAACAAAACACGTTAAGTATATAATGATGGCATACATACACAATAAATTATAACAGTGAAGGCTGCATCGAACAATAAAACGCATACCTATCATATTATAATAAACATGGGTAATCGTATAGTAATAGTTGGCTTTTATATAGTATTGTAAACTATTGTAATAGTACATAGTAAGTTTAGGTCTATGCATAATAGTATACAGAGTGATTTACCAAGCACACGTGAGGTGACCTTTTTCTTCTTCAATAACGCAGTTGTTAAAAAATTAATTTTTAGAATTAATATTTAAATAATTGATTATTAAAGGAAAAATGGGGGTTAAACATGCTTGTTAAATCGCCCTGTAAATATCACAAAAAATGTTATCGTGTAATAGACTGTAACATTTTTCGCTTTTGTATATCAGAATACATTATGTGTCATCTGAATGCCCGATAAATAATATGTGTAGTCATGTAGATAATTATAATAAACATAGGCATATGTACATAAGCATAGTACTAGCTGTTGTAGAACTATAATAATACATTCAAAAACAGGTAACTTTCACGCCTAGGTTAAGACATAATAGTTTTAGTCACAAGTGGAACAGCAATCATTGTTTAAACAATATATACTTCATTTCTATAATAAACTAGGGCTGCAATACGTCCCGGTTAAAACAGAACTTTTTTGAACATTAGATATGTCCCGACAAACTTCAAACTGATTTTTGTCCTGTTTTTAGTAGTTATCCCTGTTTTAATTCCGCCATTCAAATATCATTGTGTACTTGTTTTAGATGTGTGCGTAAAAGAAAATCCTGTACGCTAAGAAAAAAATATACCTAAAGCAATTTATTATTTTACGGTTCTCTATTAAGATATTAAAACCAAATTTAATATTTGTAAATAACAATTTTTAGTATAATGAGTGCTGAATGATGACGAACAAAAAAAAACGTTATTAGCAATAAGTATAATGAGACACGTCCTATTTTATATTAGCGTATTATATAGTGTAATAATATGAACCTCCCACAAAAACCCTTTACCGCATAATGCAAAAGACAAACATTATCATTAAAAGTATATAAAACCTAGGTATACAATTTTTGGAAGATTTTTTTTTTTATAGTTTGACTAAGAACGTTTATACCGTTTGTTGATAAAACATAAAAATAATCACTCAACGGTGTTGTTTCGCTTGTATTAACTACATACGAGAATAATTGATAAAATTACCGAACATGCAAACCCGACAATCGAATCCTAGAATTATAGAATATTTATAATAATAAACGATTAGAACAATTATTAGTTAGATCACTGAGTCATCAAAAACGTTGTTCAATAACAACATATTCGTGACAAACCAGCTCATCAATTCTCAGAATCGTCATAGGTATTCGCTACGGGGCACAATTATAACAAGTTAAGTCACACAGAAGTTGAAGGATAATATTGTAAAACAACACCTGCTGCAGGTCGGTCTTCTTTGATAACCATCTCCTTAGTCGTTCTTGTCTACCGTGTAAGTAACCGAGACTTCGTGCAAATATACGAGTCCCTATGCTTTATAGAATTAGAATTAATCAAACATCCCAGCTTACTGCAGGACTTAGTTCGGTCGTTGGGCCGCGCCCCAATATTGCCGTTGTCTTAAGTCCATTCCCAGTACTGTTTAGGGCTTATATTATTATTACAGGTGGTTGTGCCGCGTGATAACACCGCCGCTTGTATTATAAGTCAAAAATCTAAATTGTAACTCAGCCACTTATGTTTTGGGCAGACTTGATTCATTGTGTCCACACATTTTCACAAGTTAATATTACATTATTATATTATACTTAAACAAAAACGACACTGTTCGACAGCCTACCCTGAGGCTAACGCGAAGTAAGGGATCACTTTATCAATCGTTCATTATAATAATATTATAATATAATCATTATTGCCGTTGTATTATAAACATATAGGCAGATATTTGTAACAACGGTGTCGTAATATTTTGAAAAAGTTACGACACTTCGTCATTGAGTCAGATGAGTGACGGTTACTGTACGTTGTCGTGTAAAAATAATAATGATAATAATAATGTATCTCATATTGTACTACGAGCGGGAAACAATCGAAGACCGAAGATTGCGTCCACGCAAAATCGAGGAGTAAACAAATTATTTTTTTCCATTTTTTATGTTCTGTTTGTATCTTGTCGTAAATTAAAGATAAACGTTAAATCAAACTATTTAAAAACTTTATGGAGCATATGCGAATATAATAATATTATTAAATGATAAGAGATTGTGGCATAGGCCTACCGGTAGCCGAGCATTTACCAGTGGGCCCCACTGCGTATTTGAACGATGAGGCCCTTTGCTTCTTTTTATCGTTTGATGCAGTGACTCATTAATGCTATACAATTACAATAGAAATTAGAAATATAAAATAATATAATATTATAGTCCAAGCAATCTAATCTTATACATGTAATATTTTACAAAAAAAATTTCTTATCGGCCCGCATCCGGCCAATTATTGTGTTACGTGCTGTTTTGAAGTATTGGTAAAATATAATTTATACACAAATACATATTGTAGCCTCCACTTTGCGTATACATTTATGCTTACTTTATTCATTACTCAAATAGAATGCAAACGTACGTTTTCTAAATAAAAATGCATCAAAAATTATTTAAGAAATACTTATACTATAATTAAAATGTATTAAAAAATCTGTTGTTAATGAATATCGAGAAAGATATTATCAAAAAAAATTGATTATGAAGAAATCATTAGTAGTTTAGGAACTAAGAGCCCAGTATTTGGTAAAATGTTATTATTTTAAGATAAATTAATGATTTTGAAAAATTTATTTTGTTATTTCATATAATAATGTACCTGCGAGCGTAACGATCGAATTTTTTTTCTATGTAGGGGCTCTTTTTTAAAAGTTCCCGGTAGGCTAAAAATGGTCTATCCGCCCATAGGTCATGGAAATCAATTAAGGCAAAAATAGTACATGATATAATATCATTATTCATTATATTGTAGGTACAATCTGTAAAACATTTAACGATTGAAAACTCAAACCTGATATGAGGACACAATTTGAATACTAGAAATCAATATTAAAATCGAAATTAGACGCAATCGGACAGCACTCGATACAATATTTTATTGTGTCGCGAGTCGTGTGATGTAAAGTAAAATAATGAAAATGATCTTAACTTCAAACGGCACTCGCAGAATTCGTTCTCAAAAAATTATTATTTTGTAAAGGATGTGCGCGACCGATTTCGAGTCCGACCGCGTTTTCCCTCCGGTCGGCGCATTCGTTTATATATTATACAGATATCCGATTTCGATACTAATTCTTTGTTTTTTTGCACCCCCTCGAGAACCGTCGGAATCAAGAATTTACGTGACCCGTATATACAATATCACATTGGTACAGCGACGCGAGCGGTTTTTTATTATCATTACTGTTTGTCATGTACACGAATGCTCGCGATGATCCGAAATACACTTGCAATCAACGACCCTCGCGGGAAACACGCGCATCACGTCTACAACTGAAACAATACGTACACGACAGTGTAATAATAATAATATAACGACCAACAATTTTTTTTTCACAGGCGAGTTGAATAATTATCGCACCGATGCTATATAGGCTATATAAGTATGACGCCTAACCTGACCAGGGTTTTTGATTTTGCTTATCGATATTAGCTTTTCTGATTTAAATTTAAAATAATATGTCGATTTTATAATTTTATGATTTTCGTGTCGTTGTACAATATTGACTTAATTGTTTTCCGATTTTCGGTTCTATGCAAAACATAAATTATTTTTTTTTCGATTTAAAATATCACTTTTACTACATTTTTACAGTTTTACTTTTGATTTATATCTATATTAGCCATAAGCACGTACAAGATCATCATTTCTGCGTCCTATATACGTCGTAACACGCAGCTGTAAAACGGTCCTAATAATACGAAATATTAGTTATTACTTATACCGATGAACAATATACGAGTATAATATAGTCTTATTGGTTATTGTTGAATTTTATATTAAAATTAAATTTGTTTTAAATTTTAAATCGATCTGTATATTTATAAAACGAATATTATTTTGATATAACAATTATCGACTTCACCTCTATTCAATTTAAATATAATACGATGTTTTGAATATCATTCTAAAAAAAATCTTTAATGATACAAACCTGTAACTGTCAAAATCCGATTTTAGACGTGTGAACTAACAAGAAAAATGTCCAAAATAATTCATTAGTACCAAAATGAACAACCTTTTTAAAATTTCTGGCATAATTTTCCATCTGTTTCTTTAAAAATGTATACTCAAAATATTTAGTTCAGTTAGAAAAAATTAAAAACACACAAGTTCATTTTTGTAGTTATACCTACTGATTTTAGCAGTAGCGAGGCAGAAACATACATATTACATTTTATGAATTCGTGCAATTTTTATTTGCCCCTTCGGATTACTATAATATATAACATCCACCTCCAACGAACGCGTACATATTATACCTATAAAGTTATGTTGTCAGTCCCCCGAGGATATGCCACACCGACTGTGTCCGGACTCTGCGCGGAATGATAAAAAAAAAAAGACTGCGCTTCGACTCCTGTAATAATGTTATATAGCGAACGACCCCCCTCCCACACCCTTTGGACTAGGTCAATTCTTTTTAATATATAAATTATTAAAAAAAACAATAACTTATGGCAGTTATTATCAGTAAATATAATAAATGATTTTTTTGAAAATATAAGAAGTGTAGATATATGAAACGAAAACGATACGCTTGGACAGTCTTTGGTAAGAGAATGAAAACCGTTTTTTTTTTGTGCCACAGTACTGACTAAATATTTTTAAAACGTGAGTTTTTCCGGAAATAATAACGAGTGTTTTACGTAAATTATTAACCACCGTATATTATTATAATTCGTGTCTATGGACATAATTTTAGACAATATACGACGGAAAATTATAAAACGATTATTTTTAATTTGTATTTAGAAAAGGGGAGGGGGGTATTTTGAGTAGGCTAAGCTCCCACAAGCCTGCCATTCCCTCCCAATTTTCACCAATGGCTGTCGTATAAATCATTACTCCGTCTGTGTGCGCAAAAGCGGAGGTTTTCTATTTATATTATATATATATTTATAGATATGTGTGTGTGTGTGTGTGTGAGTTGATAAATCAAACGACGGCTATTAGCGCCGCAGGTACAATAATTTATTAAATAATACGTGGAGAGAGAAGAGAGAGGACGAATCGCGCGCGTTGGCGCCTCGACGAAAATTGGGTCACGGAAAGGCGCGCACGCGACGCGACGGCGGATTTGCCTTTGTGCCGGCCGTGGTTATAATATTATTATGCCCCGCTCGCTGCAATAATTACGTTTTTCAATTAAACCCCGCACGCACTCGATATAATATAATAATAATATAATAGGTAATTAATATTAAGCCTTCTACAACTACTTCCATGTAAATTATAATAATATAATATCGCGCATATATATTCGCTTCTATATTTATATATATATATATATTTTTTTTTTGAGACATGACACGCTGAAATTCACGGAAATACTGATTGAATTGTCGTTGTAGTTGTTCACCGTTTATATGGCCAAACTGATTAACATTTGATGATCTTCGTAGGCATTTGATACACACAATCTTATTGACATAGTTAATGGTTTGATCTTATCCGAGTTGTGTGCACTTAATATTATAATTTATATTAAGCTTGAATAAAAACCTGCTCACATGAACCAAATTCAATGTTTACATTAAACGGTATTTTTTAATCTTGTTAGCATACATTAGAATCGGGAATAAACCATTTTTCCCAAATTAGGCGGCTGCCCCCACTAACCGTTGGCTACATTAAGCGGAATCCATTGTATTATATGCCACGAAATCAGCAGACACGACTGGTAGTTGGAAAAAATTACCGCAGAAAAAAAACTCACGGAATTAGAAGTCCACGCGATTGCCATATAATTATTGTACTATTTTAAAATATTCTGTTGGTTTTACTGTAACATAAAGAATGAATCATAAAATGTTAGAATGATAAATATTAAATTAAAAATATCATAAGATAACTTGTCACAACCTTGATGTGATGTTGGAATCTCCGTATATGTACAAAAATATAAAAACAAATTTTGAACTTCAGATATACTATAGTATGTAAATACTACCTCAACTCCAAGTGTAGACTAATGTCTAATGGAATACTGCATGTTTTTGAGTACTGAAATACCCATTTGAATGAATACGTAAAGCAAAGTGCAGTTTACTCAACTTATAAATTAAATAAAATGTACTTTTTTCCAAGCAGTCAGAATGCTTATTAATAATTGGGTTGTAAAAATGCAATTTATTGAAAGATATATTGTACTCTCTGTATCTAAATTTGAACTTCAACGAAAAATAAATAAATAATATGAACACAAAAGAAATGTAAAGCTTATTTAATTTGAAGTTAAGATTTGTAATTTTTTATCCGTGGTTTTTTTCCACGATTCCGCACGGCTACAAAATCATACTCTCGACATGGTCGTCAGCCTCGCGCTGCACACTAAAATATCGTATTGGTGTCTGACAAAATTCTGACCAGTTTACGTGATCAACTGTACAACGGTCAGAATATAAAGAAATTACAGAAAGCGTAAATGACCGGGACCTTGTAAAAAAAAAAAAAAGGTCGTTTTTCCGGGCCGAAAAAAATTGTATTTTTTCTCCTGTGATTCGCGGTGAACAGAAAGTGTGAACATTTTCAAAATTATACTCATCCGTCAATGCGGGGACAAGCACGTCGCGTCGCGGCATATATTTACGGATTATAATCCCTTAATCCATCTCTCGCAGTGCCGCCGTCAAATGGCGGACAAATTTGAAAAAATAGTATGTTGTGTGTAATATACAGGGAGCTGAAATAAGGAAACAGAATAATAATATATGATCTAGAAATCGAAACACTCCATGAAAATTACTACATATTATTTTAAATAACTTACAGCACTCTATGTTTCGATTACTCTGAAATACGCACGAAAACCGCAATGTGTCCTCGAAAATTTCAGAAATCAGAATTCCAATTAATCCATTATAATATTGTGTTAGAAAAAAACGGGGGCGAGCACGCCTGGCAATTCACACCCCGTGTGGTATAATATTACACGCGTGTGTATGTTATGTTTCGCGAGCAGGCGGTCTAATGTAATGCGCAATGCACCAGTAGACCTTTAATGGTTTTGCATTATTGAATGAGTGTACATCGTCGCGTTTGGTATTCATGGGGTTTCCGGACTCCATCGCCGCCGGTGTGACTGGTGCCGCCGCGGCCGCCGTGAACGCGCGTGCGAATCCGCGAGCATGCAAAATGTATATAAAACCTTACGTTCTTTGAATACGTTATCAAGGGACGTTCATAATTCGTAATCCAATTCGGTGGCGAAGAGCGTCTGAACGCGCATGCACATATCATAATATTATAGCATATAATGTATATAATAACAATAATACGTAAGAAGCAAAGAGGTACACGATATATACTATATTATTATATAGGTATGCATATATACGCGTGTCAGAGATATTTCGGCTGACAGTGTGCACGCATACAGAACGATTCACCGAGTGTGCGCGTCCCCCATTTTTTCCTTTAATCGTGAATTCATAGAAATTCTGGGATTTTGGAATATTTTAATATATACAGTTAATAACCATATTTTCAAACGAGAACTCCCTCCCTCCCTCGTCATTTTTTACTGAAAATGTGAATTCACCTAGTTCACCATTCGAACGAGCATAGCTTCTCAGCTATTAAACAATGTGTATAGTTTACACTAAAGATAATTTGTTGTCCTTAAAAATTATTTTTCATAAATATGACGTAATATTAGATCTAGTATTATTTTTATACTCGGACCATTTTTACAAATTATCAATGTTTATCGATAAATTTTAATTACTATAACATTTTCAAATCACCAGAAATCCGTAATATACTATCCAAATCTTGTTTAACGAACCTATTATTCTCAATACGCTGCAGATTTAAATAACTCAAACACTACATGTTCGAATTTTGATTTCGATACGTCAACATTTTCAGAATAACTGTCTGCTACATAATTTACATTAGAAACGAGAAGATGGGGAAGGGAAAAGTTTTTATTTAAAAAACAGAAGCATCTATCTCCGCCACATAGTATAAGTAGTACAAAAAATTTCAATAATTTAAAAAAAATAGTTTTCAAGTGTGTATTTAAAAATTCCAAAAAAATTAGATTTTAACGTTATTGATGAAAAAATGGGATGAGCTTGCTTGATGAACTACCTTGTATAATGTAGTTATTATTATTTAATATAATATAATATGTTCTGCAGTTTCTGTTTGCACTTCTCGGTCCGATCACACTCACGCGTCACCGATGGTTTCCCCTCACACCCCCGTCGTAACTGTCTTTGGGCAACCAATCTCGTTCGAGTATTTTGGAGTTACGCGGCCCACAGCGGACGAATCGAGCACTCTTTTTGCAAACTCTAATCCAGCAAATCGTTATTGTTATTGTTGGGGCGCGGATTTGAATGTTCTAAAAAAAAAAATTGCCTTTAAAAAAATAAAAATGTCGGTTAGATCATTATTGCGAACGATTCTTGTCACTCATATCTATTTGAAAAACACGATTGTGAATATTTTTGCCAACTGTTAACATCATGTGTTGCCACATCGATTTGTTACTGATTACAAACTAGTATAATATTACAATTTATACATTTTTATAAATAAATAGATTCAAGTTCTTATTTATTTATTTACAAAATCACATTATTATATGTATAGGACAAATTACATAACTATACATAAAGCACATAATTTTACAAACATTAACTTAAAAAATAAGATTTATTCTTTAGTTAATTTATGATACCTCATCATAATATCCTTATAGTTTGTTTAAACTTTTTGCAACAATTAATTGAGGATATAATATGATCATAAGTGTTGTAAGCCATGGTATTAGTTATATTGTTGTTAATCGATTCTATCATCAGTTATTATTTATTTTACAATCATATGAAAAATTCAAAACTGTTAACGTCACTCGAAAAATCGTTCGCAATTATTTAAATTTAATGTATTAGCTATTGTTTCTTCTACCGGCAATCGTTCGCAATCGTGAACACCGAAAAATAACGACTAATGTATTTACAATTTATAATACAAAACTTTATAAAAAAAATACCCGTAAACATTGTTTTTTTGCATAATGTGTAATTAAAATAAAATAACTAAAAAAATGTCTAATATTGTATTATTTAAATATTTATGCAATTTTTATCGCGATTGATGCAAATCGTTAATACAACCACCGCCTATTAACTGTATTAAATACTCGTATATTATATCATATCTGCTTGCACGAGACGAAAATTTTGTTTGTCAGGCCTTGTGCAGCCACCGCCGCTTTTGTCTAATTCATAGGTAAAAAATACGCAGGTAATGAAAAAATAGTATGTCAAAGCTAAATAAACAACATCCATTTTTCTTTTATTTGTTGTAAGTTTTGGTAAATTCTTATCAAATTGTATCCATTCTTATTAAATAAGTATGTTAAAACTTCCACAAAAATTCTAAAAAAAAAAAAGTTTCAAGTCTATATTGATGTCTGAAATAAACTTATAGTTCTTGGATAGCAATGTCTTCAGAAAAATAATGCCATTTGCAATTATTTAAATCCGCCCCCTCGTTATCATAATAAACGTACTATGACAGGCATGAGTGACAGGGTTGGAGAGACGTCCCCCGATTATTTATAATAATATTTATTATTATTATTATATATAGGTACTCTGGACACGCGGCGCACATAATTAGTATTTTTGTTCTATAACAGCTTTCAATGACAGTTGTGATCTTATCAACGATATTTTGAGCACGATTTCGGCGTAATATTTTGTCGAACAAAAAACAGTATACCAAATTAAAGTCTACGAAATGTGATTATCTATATCATTATGCCATTTAAATATTTAACAATACAAACCCCAGCCGATACGGTTGGATCCTATATTATTATATTGTTGGCGAAACGTTCGATAACATTTTCAACAATAGTTCTAGTCGTAACTATAATTATTGTTATACAATGTATTATCATAATACAAATTAAATAGATTAAACCCGTTAAATAGATATGTATAATACTGCCCATCTGTATAGCGTGCTCGGGAATTTCGAATGACTGTGTACATAGGGATGCGTAATTATTACTATATATCTGATTGATCTATCATCTCCGCCTGAATTTCCCGTTCCCTCAACCTGACGTGTTAGTTAGTTAGAGAAATTATTAGTAAACCGTTAGAGTTCTATAAAATGAACCAAGGCCGTTGTCGAAACATTTCTAAAAATTGACTGTTTGGGTTTTAAGTGATATTTTTTTTAAACGCGGATCGATATTGCAGTAGACAACCTTAATATCGCAAAACCTTGGTATTTTATCACTGATGTTTTGCGTCGTTTGAAATCTTCTACTTAATTCCCTTTTGATTTTCTAAGTTTTATGCTTAGATACTAGTTTTTGTTTTTTTATACGCGCGCGGGTATGTGTGTGTATATATTACGACACAACTATATGCGTTCGTGTTACGTACATCGACCGAAACGGTGTACGCGGTGTACCTGCCTATCAATAAAGAGTTCTGCGTGCGAGCGTATAATTATAAAACATTAATCAATGTTTTCACGAAGGTTTCTCGTAAGTCACGATAAATAGGAAGCTGTTAGTTACTGTCGGCACCGAGCACTAGGACTATTATATTATATATGAATATACGTTTAATATAATATTATATTATTAGCCACATATTTATTATACTATAATATTCACTGCAGAAACTAGTCCATCGGCTCGTCAACCATAATTGTATTCTATTATTTTATATTTTCTATATTACAATAAATGGCCAACAATATTTCGATATCGTAACAAAATATTATATTCATTGAAACCGTGACATCGATTCAGAATTTATCTGTATATCGAATTCAGTTTTATTAAAAGCAACGGGTTAGATTCAACGTTTAGCAAATTTAAAATGTCCTACTCCGATGAATACACAAAACTTTGGTTTAAAAAAAACAAACTTGAGCCGTTTGAACTTGATTTTTAAACCCTTATACGCAGGAAGATACCAAAATTATGACATACTAACGACCAGTACAACATGCATATATGTATATATTTATCGATTCTGCTAAGTAATCAACTTAGTTAAAACTTTTAAATCAAAAAAAGTACATTTTCAATTTTTTACTGTTTTTATAAAGCATATTTTCAACAATCATTGTTTTGAATTATTTAGATGTCGTTAAAAAAACTTTAAAAAATATATCTGACTATAAAAAAATGTAAATTTTTTTTAGAAAAATTTATATACAATTTGTATATGTTTACAAAAAATGATATTTTCCAAAACGTTGGTAGTTTTTTTATAAAAAAAAAATAATGAGCATCTCGCGTTAAACAAATCATCCAGTTTATTGTGTATACGCATATTTTATACTAAAGTTGTGGCACCAAAAAAATGTCGCAGAACATGTAATTTATACGGCACACACACGATTTACCACACAATCGCATAATAATCGCGGCACACGTTGTACGAGTTGTACATCGAAGCGAACCAGCTCTAACCGCTAGGATAGTATATCATAACACGTACGCATTTGTGTTTGTATATTATATACACGCGTTCGTGTGTATGAAGGGGCGCCGTCGCGACGGGGTTTGAAGAAAAACATGACCTACATAATAATAGTATACTAGTATACAATATATAAACTATTTATACAAACTTGTATATATATATATATATATATTAAAGATGGAAACACTAGTGCCACGCGAAATTTACAACCCTCTGCGAAGAAATTTCCGCCATACTACTCTCCACAGCTACTTCACACACACACACACATGTACAACGCTGCAAACCGCTCGAATCGAGTCCGTTTTTGGGGCCGACAATCAATTATTACATACACATTAAATAATAATATATATGATATTGTACGCGCGTTATTTCGACCGTACACTTTCCGGGACGAAGACATTCCGCAGAGATCGTTTTATTATTATTATGTGTGGGAAGTCATGAGTGTGTATATATATATATATTTTATATTGCGCAGAACCAACGAGACTACCCGTATTCTGCTGGCTGCAGCCCGGAACGGGGTTCTATATTAATTGTATGACGTGTATATAATAATATATATTATGTATGAAGTGAAGGATCGTTTAGGAAGAGATGTGGCGATGGCATGCCGGCCAGGCGGGCAGGTAGGATATCGATAATAATATTTAGTCCTTCAACCCACCGCGTCGTGTTATTAAAATTCCCCACCGTTCGCCGTACATATTATATAATATAATATTATATGTGGGCGTGTGTGTGGGCCTGCGATGTGAATACGCGCGCGAGGAGACTTCACCCCGTGGTCGCGGTGAGACGTGGAGGTAATTCTATATCTGCACCGCTGTAGTCCCGGCGAACGTGCGCCGTTTATTAATAACACGAATTAATTCATCCGTATATATACGACCGCGCCATAGGCACGACTAAATTGCCTATAATATATATTATATACACCCGTCAGCCATATACCATGCGAATCGATTCGATATTACAACGTCATCCGACGGCATGTATCGTTTCCGTTAATTAAACTCGGCGTTTTCGATAGGTACCCGTATAATAATATAATAATGATATTACTAAACACGAAAAATATCATATAATATTGCGTACCGTTAATAAGTCAGGGTTCGGGATTGATATTTTGTATAGTATTAAAAAAATTATTTAAAACTGTAATTGCGCTCCATAATATTAATAAACGACCGCGAAAATGTAGTAATTATCAAAATAATATTTTTATTAAAATAAGCACAATAATATTTGAGACAACTACTACGTAATTTATTAACAAAATAAAATATATTATTGTAAAACTCCTACGCGGCGATGTACCGAAATTGCCTATACACCGCGCCGGCGAACGTTTATACTGAAAATAATAATAATAATACATTTATAAATTATAACACTTTGTTGTTTTTTCTGTCATACGTCTCAGCAACATTTGATTCGCACAGTACATAATTCTATTAGTGGTTTTATGTGTTTACTTATAATAATATATCTAATAAAGGAAAACAACGGATTTGAGAATAATTTAAAAAATATGGACTTTCGACGAGACTGTAAAAAATATCACACCGGTCAACAACTGTTATAATAATTGTTGTTCACTTTGAATTTTTGACAAGTCGTCGGGACTTTTTGCCACTTGCCCCGAGAATGGGTCGTTATAATGCGACGTTCGCACCGATTAAACAGCGGTTACCAGACTACCCATAACACGGTGACGTGCTGTAGGCTCGACGTCGACGGACGGGAACAAATCGCGTTGTTTCGTACAATATTATGGGCATTCGCGGTGTTCGCGTGTCGAGACCTATCAAATCCGTCCCGGTTCGCGCGTGTCGCAACAACGGTAATAATAACTGCCAGACATCGTATAGTAATACATAACGCAAAATGCAATAGAACCGAAGGTAAAATCGGTACCAGCTTGACATGTACGCGCGTATTACTATGCACACTGGTAGGACGTATAGTGATAGGTATACTATGCAATTGTAATAATAACAGCAATAACAATATAATAGGCGTGTTTGTGAAACACAATACGCAAAACGGTTCACATAAAAATGATTTAACATCGTCAGCCGAATGCCGATTGCACGCGAATCGAGTGTACAGGAGGTACCTAGCTGGTGTATACCGTAACCACCGCACGCGGTCGCGACGATTCATACGAAATTAATATAAATACTATTATTAAATACCGCGGGCTTACCTGTCGTAGGGGTAGGAGGTATCTATAGTGGTCGCGACGACGACTGCGGTTGAAATCTGTTGTACAGTTAATTTCCCGTCGAAAACACCAATATAATACGTATATTATATTACACTTAACGTGTGGTAATTTTATAATATTGTGTACGGAGTGCTCACGAGCCGTTTCAGTTGTTATATAATGATATTTCATGATGTCTTGTATTATGAGTAAATAGGCTTAATATTATTATGACGTACATAATAACGGTCGCGTCGAAATAAATCGATCGGAATCACAATTTCCAATAGTATAATATTAATGATTACTGCAATGTTAAACTGTTACAATAAAATAGGTAGATACGCTATGTTTAAAAACAAAGCAACAAACCACCAACGATAACGATTAATATATTAAATGTATAAAATTTTGTAAGAAAATTATAATATACAGTGTCATACACCAAACATGATAACCTCCCTTATTTTTTCTTTAAAAATAAGTTTAATATAATTCTGATTTTTTGAATTTTCAAACAAATTTCAAGTCGATATTTTCCAATTTTTGAGATTGTTTTTACTACAAAAAACGATGTAAACTTCTGTTTTTTTAATATTAAGAACTCCTCTTTTGTTACTGTAAATTTTTAAGTGGGTAATATTTTGAAATTTTTTATGTTCCTAAATTCAAAATTCAAACGAATAGTTTCTCGATTATTAAAATGTTTATACAAAGGATAATAATCATTGAAAATGATTTTTCACAAATATAAAATATATGTTACACTGGATCTAGTATTTATTATACTTTGACCATTTTTACAAACTACAAAATGTAATATTGATGAATTGATATTAATAACTAACATCTTTAGTAGGTACCACAGCCCCCCCCCCCAACCCTTTATCACGGATCTACAATATTATCTTTACTACACAAAATTAAATAACTCAAAAACTACGCGTTCGAATTTTGATTTTGACGCTATTAAATTTTCAGAAAAAATATCTGTTAAATCATTTATAGGTGAAAAGAAGGGAGGGGATACTATATTGAAAAACATAAACTTGCATCTCTACAAAATATTCCTTAAATAGTATGAAAAATCTCGAGAATTTAAATACAGTCATTAAATGTATTTGAATAATTTGAACAATTGTTGTAAAAAGTAGAAAAGAGACGAGCATGAATCATCTTATATATAATAGTATACGAGTAGACGTAGAGGTAGGTAGTAGATGCGGAATACGAAACAGTCGAATACCCATCAATTATAATATTATTAATTTAATTCGTCGAATTATAATGTTATACACTATATAATAATATAATATTATGATGTATTACCACTTTCGTTTTTGGTGACTTAACCGTTGGTATTCACTTCAACATGACATATTTTGAATGCGTTCGACCGAAAACATACGCGCTGCAATCGACAACGAGAAAATAATTTTAACAATAATGTTATTTAAAGGCTGTGAATTTGTGTGTGTGTGTGTGTGTGTGTGTGTGTGTGTGTGTGTGTGTGTGTGTGTGTGTGTGTAGGTAATATAAGTACGACGAGTGTTGAATGGTCGGGGTAATAACAGGTACAAAGAAAATTACGATCAGTATTACATTAGTATAACATATACCAATTTCGTAGATTAAAAATATAATATAACACTTTATTATTATGATATTATTTTGAAATATCTATCCAAACGTGACGTGTGCGTGTCAACAAAAGGGGCACGAGATATTTTGTTGAAATAATGATTTGGTCAAGTATTTGTGAAATTTTTTGTTACAAGTCAGGAATTTCAGCGTTATGTAGTAGGTAACCTAACATGTAATGAGACTGACAAGTAATTATAGTGGGCAGTGGCAATAATCTATTAAGCCAAACTATATCAGACTGACAAAAACATTACTATAAAATTCATGATTATTATTTTTATAATCTATATAGTATTTAATTTATAATGATTTGTTTTTTAAATACTTTTAATTATTTGCTTGTGATTTTTTTTTTTTTTTTTACTTAAACTATTTCATTTGGTGTTTATCAATATTTTAGTTTTTAATCTATTCAAAAGCATAATAATATTACTGAAACGTTTTTTAAGCAGTGATTTCCTGATTGTTTTTTCAGAAAATTTTTTTAACATGTAAACCTTATAAGTACTTGTAAAAAAAGAAAATTGTATTATCTAAGTATTTAAAAATGTATTGCGATCGAATTTAATATTATTGATAACATATTCAACGTACCGTATCATCTCAGGGCCGAAATTTATGGAGTACATTAAGGAAAAATGGTGAATATGTGATTTTTTTTTTTTAATGTTTTTCCAGAGACCCACAATATTTTTTCACCTGGGCCATCAAAATTCTAAATCCGGCCCTGTGTTGTATTATGCCTCCATAATACCCATACACGACGCATGTCGTGACTGATACAATATATTGTAGAAAATATATATTTATAAATAATATATATTTCAATAATACTATATCGTGTTGTTCGAATTCTGTCTGTTTGTCGAAAACGACGATCACATTATAGACACCTAATTAAATATTTATAATATTATATTGTTTGATAATTTGAAAATACGTGATAATATGATTATAATATAAGGCACTGACGTTTTAACATATCGTTGCAGGGCCCCCAGTAGAGGTCGGAGTCACCATGTATGTTCTCAGTATAAGCTCCGTGTCCGAAGTACTAATGGTACAAATATGAACGATAATAATAATATAATATAATAATAACAATATATTATTATACTGTTACTTTTTTTTAAATGTTTCGTGTTTTTTTTTTTTTTTTTTTTTGATAGTAATTATTGACAATATAATAATATTGTACGAACGACACAATATTGTTATAATTTAATATTATATTGCATTATATTATTACGATGTTTTTGATGAGTGTTTTCTACATATATAGACATTTTCTATATATACAATTATTATGCGCATACATTATAATATTCACTACCTATGATATAATATTATATCGATGTATTTCGGTTTTTAAAATATATATTGTTTTGAGCTACTTTAATAATATATTTTATGCCGATTTCATCCGCAGTCATATACCTATACGTAGGTAAGCTACCTATGATGATATAATATTATATCGGTATGACGATATTATATACCGATGCTTTTTTTTCGCTTCATCGTTTGAGAATCCTAAATGAAAACGAATTTTTTTCCATATACCTACCTATGATATTATTATACCTATTTTACACACAATAATAACGCGTATACATTATTTCGTTATTGGTATACTCACACTATACATTATTATATTATTTTTGATGTTGCTAAGTGTTCGTGTTGTATTGTTATACGTACATCGAAGAAACGATCACACACAATAATATTAATAACAATACAATAACAATAATATTACGATAACAACAACCAATGCGTTTCAGAATGGGACTAAATGACGTTCCCTGCATGCAAGTCCGTTGCTTTGCCAACCGGGTTCCACTCCTTATTAACGCATATTATTAATTATTATTATGACATTATGACACGACATTAACGACGATTGCGTTACATATCGCTTGAAATAATAATATTATTATTATTATTACTATGACTTTACTACGTTGTTTTACTATACGATAAAAAATATAATAGTATTATGTTATTCTAGCCACGTATGACCGGAAGAGCTCGAAAACCGCAGTCCGTCGGACACGGTCATGCAGCAGCTTAAATAATATTATATGATTATAATGATATCGTACAACGCGGCGCGGGATGTACCAAAAATTTGTATACCGTTCGTGCGGACGCAAAATATTATATGACCAGTGGCGGTCAAATAATTTTGTCGTGGGGGGAGCGATTTTTAATTACATATTCAACATTACACTATCATTAACGATATAATTTATAGTTATTGTTTTATACCTATATTTGAATTAATTTTATTATATTTAACGAAAAAAAGGTCATGGAGGATATATAAATCATATTATTATTATAGAATTCGTATGACTCGAGTTATGCACCATGTGTCATAATAATATAATATAATATTATGATAATGAACACAGCAACTGATATTAAAAATGCATAATACCTATTATGCGTGTTGTGGGTATATGGGCACTTGACGTTTTCCACGTACGTAGCGCGATCGCGGACGTTTTTTTAGTTTTCGCTACCTCGTATCATCCTTTTACGGCGAGTTTGCTCGCTGTGTTTTGTTTGCATTTTTTATTATTATTATTATTATTATTTCTATGTACCTGTGTTTACATATTTTACGAGTTAAAAGGCGCGTAAGTAGATACGATACGGTTTTATTTTCATTTCCGTAAGCGCTCTCGTATCGCGTCGTAGTAGGTATTATATTTTATGGCGTGTTGAAAATTTCAACAATCATCCGAAAGACGCCGCCATTTTCACGAATCTATCTTCTAAAATAACTACCTTCGAGTGTTTTTTTTTTTTTGGTTTTTCTCACTTGCGTTCCATAATTTATTGTGACGATTTCAACCGTAAGAGCCTTTTTTTACGGCATTTTTTTTCGTCTCAGCTAATAAGACCAAATCAAATTTATCATCGATTTTATTATATCATTATGATGATAGATATTACACTCCTTATTAATTATCATCGTATCATTTACTTGGTATTATATTATTATATAATGCATCAAATGTTGTATACAGAGTAGTTAAGCAACCGTGCTCATTCCTATTATATCATTTGACGATGACTTTTTTTTCAAAATTGTTATGTTTCTAAATCGATATTCAAACGAGTAAATTTTTAGTTATTTATCTTTGAATTATCGAAAAATAATAAACACGCGGTAGTGATGATTTAAACATTTTAGTAATTAATAATAATCTATAAACACTTAATACTTTGTAAAAGTTGTCCTTTATATTATTATAATAATACTACAGTACCATGTCTAATATTACATATATTTTCAACAAATTTATAAGACCAAGGACTATTATTCTTTGTATTATAACGACTCTCAAACACTTCCTGGTCAAATTTCGATTTGTATACATCAACATTTTCGAAAAAACCAGCTGCTCGACCAATTTACAGTAAACAGTTGTGGCTCTCGTTTGAACAAAAGAAGTTAGTATTATCACGGGACACTATATTATCGTATAGTATAAAAATCAAAATAATTTGATATAATATATTATGACGGTCCTTAAGCGTATAAGTTCCTAAAAGTTCCGAAAATTTGAATTTGAATAAATTCGTTGTTAAAGGAAAAAACGGTGGACCGTGCTTGTAGACGAATCACGCGCTGTATAGGTTTATAAGTAAACGTCAGAGTTGAAATAACGAATCAATTCTTCCCAGAAATGTCCTGCGCGACCCGACGCAGTATTAAAAATTTGCTAGCGCGCGTGCACAAATCAGGACGACTGGATGACGTGTAATAATGTAATAGTCAATGCGTACTATATGTATAGTGTGGTGGGCGAAAAATCGTTCGGCTTTTCTTCTTTTCTTCGCTTTCCACAACCCCTCTCCCTCTACCGCCCATCAAACCTCTTTTCGAATGACTTGTATACAACTAGCTAGGTAGGTACTGAGAAAATGTTCGCAATCGCGTTTCGCCCCCGTCGAATGCAGAACGCTCGTTCAGTGTTTGCGAAACGAGTAAAATACATAATATTGTGTGTATACTATTGTGCACAATATATTTTACAACGACACGCGTATAATATTCCATACTTACGTCGTGTTTCTATAGTGGCTTGCTACAGACGATGCGATATTATATAGATACGTTTACACATTTATATACGCGCAATATGTATTATTACGTAGGTATATATATATGACTTCAATAACATATATATATAGCATATTCGTGTACGATATATTGACATTATTATTGTTATAAAATAAGTGATTTTATTCGCTTCGTGAATTCTGAATTGAATTCGAATAACGTTTCCCGTTGCTACGTATATATTATGAACTGCATATTATATAGTATACAGAAAGGGGTTTTTTTTTTTTTGAACGGTACCAAGCAATATCTCATCCACCACACATTATATTATGAGATCCATTCGCCGTACACATAGGCACACGTCGTGCATATAATATAATATTGTCAATGCTATGGCGCATATACGTCAATCGAATATTATAATAATATATTATGATAAATAGCACTAGGAAACCACACCCTGTGTTATAGACGTACTTGATACTATCATGTGTGTATGTATGTATGTATGTATGTATGTATGTATATGTTACCGTTAAAGTATGAGACTATAATAGTATATTATGACTATTGACTATATAGTTATCCTATATACGATCCCCGCTTGAGGATAGTTAAAATGTACACATCTGGTTGCATAAGAGTAGAATAATATAATACAATGGACCTGTGATTTTGATAATAAAAAACAATTGATTACATTCGGGAAAAATGATATATATTTTGAAATATTTTTCACATACATTTAGGACAAAATGGTAATCTGATTAAAAAAAGTGTGAATATTATACATGAAAATATAAACAATATAAAAAATGCCTACAACAATTTAAGTACTTTATAATATTACATATAATTTGTTTAAAATAGTTTTTTAAATTAAGAGGCTTTATTACCACCCAAATTTTAAACGTAGAATAGTGGAAAACCCATGACGTAGGTACTATTTATTAATATGAGATCGACTTCATTAAAATTTTTATTTTCTCAACACACTAGTACACTACTTATTCTAAAATAAAATAATATTGTGAACACGAATGGAACAAGCGAGATGTTTATACATTCGTTATGATGTAGGTACGTATATCGATACACAATAGTGTTGAACTATTATCCGGCTGTGTTCATCATTGTTGTAATTATTTAATATTAAATACAATTATCAATTCAAACGTCAAATATATTATCGACGACGTAACAACGATACCCACCAACTATAGTTCATCATACGCCGCAAAAATTTAATTTTACCCTCACTACTTTCAATGTACACATGACATAATTGAGCAGTTACAGAAAATTTAAAAAATAACTAGTTAAATTTTGAATTATAATAATTTCGTATAGGTTAATTGTCATTATTCGGTTAGTGTATTTCATACTTTAACGCTAATAATATAATATAATGTCTAAAGCACCCGGCTGGTGGTTTCCGTATTATTATGGGTGCATATGCCAAAACGTAACAGTTAATATAAACGAACTAATAAATGTTTTAATATTATGTAGGTAGGTAGATATAGTGATGTGCTCAGCTTTTCCAAAAGAGAGAGATATGAATTTCTGACTATCTCAGACCACTATAAATATACTTTCACTGATTTACCATATATTTTATACAACAAAAATAACCCAAAATAGAAGGATATGACAATCCCCCCTCGTGAGCGCCCCCTTGGGTAGATAGATACTAGATAGGTACAGATAAACTATGTCAAAACCGTTTTGTGGAATGACATTTGGCGGAGATGGGAGAAAAACGCAATTTTGGATCGCGAATGACGGCGATAATCGTAAGATCTCGAGTTTAAATTCGATTCCCAGTAGGTACCTCAGTGGTAACGAATACGTCGGTTTAAAAATGTATTACCATCCTGCAGCGAAGTCCTTCGGAATCGACGTGGCGTTCAACTGCTACAGCAGAGGTAATGTATAAAACACGTCGAACATTTTAAAAACGATTGTTATAGGCTTTCGGGATTTACGGCAAGCCATCTTGTTTTTTTTTTTATTCCAAACAAATTCACACAGACTACTCTAACGGTTTTTTTTCTATACTACTAATATGCATTTTTCACTTTGAGTTTACATTAATATCAATGTATTCTGCCCATATTTTTTCCATCGCAATAACCTCACTTATCCATAATATAATAATAATATGCAAATGTTCTAATATCTAAAATATTATCCATAAAATTAGTGACACAGTATCAACTACGCCCAATGGTAAATGAGGTACTAAAAAGAGTATACTAAAAAAATTATAAGCGTAGACTATAATTTTTTATACACATACATCTAATATTGTTATCATATTTAAATCATAAATGCCTTTTTTGTTTTTAAATAAAACTAAGTACCAATATGTATTTTAAAAGAAACAGTGCATTTACAATCTGTGCTAGTTTTACCATAACTATTATTGCCAATTAGTAAAAAAAAATATATAAATATATTAATATAGAAAATTATAGTGGTAACCGTAAAATTAGGTAGATACTAATTCGAATTTTGAATTAGGTACACCGTACTACTTGAATTATATCTAAAAATTCAAAAAATCACAATTTAAATAAATATATTATTAAAGGAAACAATAATTTCGTTATAAATACATGTTATTACATAATGTTTTCAAATTAAATTATTTATAATTAATACTTCGATATTAACACGGCAGTCATTAATATTGTTCCTTATCGTTATTCGTTTAGTTTAACCTGCGTCAGTGTAGCAAATATTGATCGTATAACAACATTATATTTAGTTACAAATAAACGGTTTTTAATAGGTACTTTAAATATAATTATAATACTAATAATTAATAATTTCAAGCGGGTGTTTGCTTTTATTTAATCTAAGGTCAATAGATGATTTAATATTTCTAATCATTAAATAATATTTTAATGCTTACACTATTTACGTAGTATTATAATATTATAGACAGTAATATGAGATATCTGACTTTTAAAAATTTTTGAAAAAAATTACGCATTGTTTTATAGGTAGCTACATAATATTATTATCATTATAAAGTGTAAGTCACTAATTATTTAAGATCAATTTTAAAATTCAGTACATAATAAACTCCTGTAGCAAAAATGTATTTAGGTTTTATTTTAAAATCATCAAATTTCGAGAAATTTCTCGAATTTAACTTCGCACGGGTTATGGTACACGTATAGTTACCGCGCGTAGATACCGTGGTCGTTTTAATTATTGAAGTGCACAATAGATAATATTATTATGATATTTTTTCGTCGCATTTGTGTTAATAGGAGAGGAGTCCTGGTTGGTCCAGCGTCCATTTGCATTTTGAGTATACCCCTAAACGTGTTATATTATATTATTATTATTTCAGATGGTCCCGCGAGTGTGTGTCACCCTGCCTATATTAATATATTATTATTGTTACACCATTGAGTTTTCGTGGCCAAAGGTAATTCGAAATTCGGAGCTGTAGTTTAATAATACACGGCATTTTAGATTTTGTTTAACAAAAATGTCAAAGGAACGTGTGACAACGAACGCATAATCCTCACCACTTTTGTCACATGAAATTCGGGTATTACCCTATATAATAAAAACCGATACCTAGAAATAACGGGGATGTTTATAAATCTATAAATCGAGTTAATGGATAATCGTAAAACTAGTTTAAATATTATAACCACGCTGAAAAATATAATTTACGTAACTAGTAATATTACTGTCTGTGACATTTTTTTTTCAATTTTCAATAATATTTATGTGTATATATATTTTCATCTACGAACATATTATCATAATTATATGTTTTGCTCAACGTTACTCGCCTTTCAAAAGTAAAGACTATGATAATAATAATAATATATTGTACGGGAACCTATCTAAATTCGTGGTAAGCGTCGAATTTCGAATATTCCTTTATAGTTTATGTACGCGTCACACGTGCGTGGAAAACGAACGGTAACAGCAACAGACCGTTGAAAAGGAGTGAAATGTGTGCAATATTACTATACTTTTGTGAAGTAGTGAAACTATATCGTATACATATACACAATATTACGATACTATTGTTTTTTTGGTGTTTTGATGATGGTTTTTATTATATTATAATACAGAGTGATTCATTCAACGTAAAACACTTATTATATGAATAAATATTGACTTTTTTCAAAATATTTGTTTTACGTCGTTTCAATTCGTTACAAAACAACATTTTTTAAGAAATAATATTTGTTCGTATTTTTCTAATTATATGGATGCATAAAAATTAAATTTCAGACGAGTAGTTTATGAGGTATAAGTATTTAAAATATAAATAAGCAGAGTGGAGTGGTACACAGTTATCCCGCAAAATGTTGGTCCACTACTCCATTCCTCAAAACATTAAATACTTATAACTCATAAACTATCTGTTCAAAATTCTACTTTTATGTATCAAAATACTAATAAAAATATTCTGTTTTGAAACATGAAACCAAAACTATATGTTATCATTCAAAAATATGTAAACTTAAAAAATTATAAAAATAAAAAATATGAAAAAAAAAACAATTTTTTAAAGTGTTGTTTTGTAACGAATTGAAACCATCTAAATAAAATGTTGATAAAAGTCTATAATTTTCGATAAAATTAGTGTTTTGCTTTAGATGAATCACCTTGTATATTAGGTACCTATAATATATATTATATATTTTGTTTTTGTACTTTGATTTGTTTTTTTTATGTGCCCCTTAAACCCTTATTATATATACATGGTGCAATACTTATTATTCAAAACTGAATGTCCGTCAGTAGTAAAATGTGTGTATATATAATAATACTTGTATCTGGAGCATACACGTTACAAAATGGCAGCGCACATAAATAAATAAAGTGAAAAAAAAACAAAAAATCCGAATGCATAATTAATGACTAAGATTATACATCAACATATACATACTACATACATAATATGTACATATATTATACTATATATGTTGTATACGCACATGTATAGAGTGATCCACTTAACCGGCTACACTGATTTCCCAAGTCATGTTTTGTAGTGGTGTTATTTTTTTTTTATTTAATACCTATGACAATATTGTATAACACATTGTATAATATGGTTGTAATATAATTACAAAAAAAAAAATAATCTAATTTTCTATGGTAATAATAAACAAATAAATACGATAAATTGTTTTTAAAAACAACTCATTACTTATACGCCTATATAAATGTTGAAGGTGTTTTTAAATTCATATTCAAAAGAGGCAATACTTTTCCGAAATTGTATACGTATCGAATATTGGACATCTCTTTTTGTCTTCATCAATTATTAGTGTTTGGAGTTTAAATGAAATTAAAAATACAATTTTTCATGTTCGTTCCAAATATTTTCTTAATTGTATCCCTTTGTCCTAACCATGGACTTGACTATAATTTAATAGATACAGGTGCTAGAGTCTCAGAAAACCAAAGTTCAAAATAAGCTGTGTGGGGAAGCTTTCCACCATTACGAGCGTCATTAGAGTATAATAGTCGTAGGAAGTCCAGTAAAATCAAATTGGAAAATAAACCATACTGTAAAAGCGTCCCTCCCATCGTTATTAGAAATAAAATGTAAACAATAAAATAAGTAATAATAATATATTTTATAACTGTAGAACAAGCTTATATTCATTTAGATTTTAACCAGAATGAGCTAAAAACGACTATGGGAGACTAAGTCCCTCCTTCCCCCTAGTTACGGCTATTACCCCAACAAATTTCGAACGAGACACTTTTTTGTCACATTTTCATTGGATAATTCTGTTATAATCCCGTTATCTAATATCTCCATATTATTGAACGTTTTAAAAATGAGTGTACGTAAATGAAAACCCTGTACACTAAAAAAAAATTACGAAACAATATATTTATTACCGTTTGGTATCGAGATATTTATGACAATGTTAATATAATTTATATAAATCACTAGGCCTACATTTTTGGAGATATTTTCTTAGAATTGGGTCGAAATCGTAGTTTATCTAGTTTTTGGTTACCTATAATAGCGGTTCCCGATCTTTTTATAACCACAGATTACCACTTACACATTTTAAAATTGTTCACGTACCACCTGGCCTAAAATGTTTATAAATTTCAGAATTTGTTTAGCATACATAGGTATGTGCTATTTATACTTTTAGTGTCTAATATTATAATGTGTTTATTTTTTTTAGTAATAAAATGTTTGAGTTGTTTTTTATCATTCAAGTCATGGATGTAGGAATTTTTTAAGTTTAAAAAAAAGTCATTAAATTATTTGACATACAAGGAAAATAAAATAGAACCAACATTTTTATTTGACACATGGGTACATAAAGGTTCGCTATCCCTGATTTATATAGTGGTCTGAACTTCACATTAAAAAAAAAAAAAGTTTTCTTCAAAAATACAAATATAATCGTCGACTTGGAAATTTAGTGCAACCGGTTAAATAGATCACTCCAAGTAGTGTATTATGCACATAATAATATAATATTATACAATTATCATTTGTGTGTGTGTGTGTGTGTGTGTGTGTGTGTGTGTGTGTGTGTGTGTGTGTGTGTGTGTGTGGTGGTAATAATTTTGATTAAACGTACGATGCAAAGGCTGTGAAATAATACTATATAGGTACGACCCATTAAGTTTGAATAGGTGCATATTACTAAATAGGTATAATGTACGGCGGCGGAGGCGTTTTGCATGTTTTGCTCAACTATAGACACGGGTGGCATCGGAAGGGTTGGCCGACAAACCAGCCCGCGATTCTTGTTTTTCGTTCATCGCCGCATATTTTAGGGTAATTTTTATTTCTCATCCCCTCCCTCCACCCCCCGCCACTTCGTATAATATATTCGTTCGCCCGGTGTCGTTTCCGGGCGCCACCGCCGCCGCGCAGATAAGTCTCCGCACGACGGCTCCACCCGAGAGCATAATATAATAACAATTGCAGGTCATCCCCTCGGAAATAACACAGTGTATAATATTATTATGTTACGATGTACACCGCGCTGCGATGTATAATAATTATTATACTCGAGCGAACACGATATAATAATACTATATTATTACGATGCGATATTATTTTAAACACAGTTTACGCGCAACGACCTTTACATCATATTATTATTAAATTATTGTCGTCCGCCGCATTGCGTTAACGCCGCGCAGGCCAATAAAGTACACCGCAAAATGTAAAGAGAGGCGTAGAAAAGGGCAAACGTTTTTTTGCGTTTTTTTTTTTTTTTGGAAAACCTTCCAAAAACCATTTTCTTTTTTTTCGACACAAAGGTCAGGTCCGTTTCGGCGT
Organism: Pentalonia nigronervosa; assembly: GCA_014851325.1. NCBI lineage: Eukaryota > Metazoa > Arthropoda > Insecta > Hemiptera > Aphididae > Pentalonia > Pentalonia nigronervosa. Next base: position 55,004 of record JACXSJ010001548.1, read on the forward strand.
GTTTGAATTCCAATGAGTTCGTTCGGCTTGCGCAGCCGTCGCAGATCCCGCCTGCTGCAACGCACGAAATTCGGCTGAATTATATCGTGTATAATATTATTATTTTTTTTTTCGAATATTTTATTTATAATAATTTGATCATATGAAATTTGAAGGTACACTATTGAAATATGTAAACATCAAATCATGAATAGTATCGTCTATGACGTGCAATATAGGCTTGTTCTTTAATATTTCTAAATGTGATGTTCTAACTTACACATGTAGTCACTTGCCTATAATCCATTCCTCGGTTACCAGCTCACTTTATCCAAGACCGCATATTGACATGGTTTGTTGTAAGGCCTTTAAGACTCTTGGATTTATCTTTAGGGTTGTTAAGGATTATAAATTAGCGTCAACTTTCAAACTACTTTATTGTATCTTAGTCCGTCAAGTATTAAAATATGGTGTTGTAGTCTGGTATCCGTATACTGCTAACGACTTTCTTCAACTTGAAAGAGTCCAATGCAGGTTCCTTCGTTCCACTTCATTCCACGTTTAACAGTTTCCTGTTAGGTGTTGATCATCCTCCACACAATTATTCTCCTGTTGCTGTTAAATTAAGGCTTATATCTTTAGCCAATCACAGGCGTTTTCTTTATATAAAGTTACTGAAGGGACTGATGTCTGACCAAATTGATTCATCTGATTTACTTTCCCTAATCAGCTTCAAGATTCCGGCCCGTCAAATTCGTTTTACTGTCCCTTTTTATATCCCTATATGTTCGAGTAATTACATGAAAAATGAACCTATTAGACGTTTAATGTTAATGGCCAATAAGAATTCCTCTATCGATATTTAACTATTCCTTTACAGGGTATTTTGTCCAGCTTATTGTTTTTTCTGCCATATTTAAAATGTATTTCATATATATAATTCTTGAATGTTTAATGTAATTTATAATTTATTATGTTTTCTTTTGTAGTTGTTGTTATTGATTACTAGTAATTTATGTTACTATTTATATAAATGTTTCAAGAAGGTTTCAAACCTATTTATTATGTCAAAGTAAAATAAAATATATGAAACAGTCTATTAAAGTCACGGCTGTCGATACAAACTATAAGTATTGAATATTTAATATTATATTGGTACATGTTTTGCGGGTAAAAACGAGAATACGTTTTTAGTAGCTATTATACTTACAGTGTTATCGAATGATAATGTATACATGTATTATTATGATAACGTATTTATAGGTAGTGTTTTTATCTTGGTAAAAATTTCGAAAATATTTCGTTCTACCATTAAAAGACATATTAGTTTTATATTACTTGAAAAGCAACTGCATAGCCAGGATTCGTGTGTGAGAGGGGTTTTACAAATCACTATTTTCCTTTTCCTTATATTATAATTATAGATCAACATCGATATCGCTTCAATTTAATAATGTATTACCTATTTTATTAATAAAAAAAAATAATATAAATGTAGGTATACTTGTTTAGACGTTATTGGTAAAATGGTAATAAGTACATATCGTAGATTATGAAATATTGTGTTTATTTAGATGACGTTATTTTTTTCAGCCGCTGTAAACATAACGTAAAATACAAAAACGCCGGCGTTCATAATATTATTGTCATTTACGTTAACGTTTTTAGTAAAATATATTTTAGTTATTTTAATCTTTGAAACATTATATTTTAGGGACTTGAATTTTAGGCCTATCGTTCAATATCGATTTGATGATTAGCAATTTTTGTTTTTTTTTTTTATTTTATAAAATTAAAATTGCACATAAATCCATATAAAAAAAAAACACTTAAAATGAAGGAAAAATTCTATCGAAGAAAAACGACGACAGACAAAATACTATACCTGATATATTCGTGAATTTATTTAGAACTCGATCAAAATATTGATGAACGCGACAACGTTTGGCGTTATATTATCGCCTAGCAAATGCTTGATCACTGAAGTATCTGAATGAGCTGTAAAAAAAACCCTATCGTAATGAGGTGCAGCATTTCTCTGCAAGCAAACCTGCATATTATATTGTTATCTTTGTAAATAAGTATATTATTATTTTAACATGACAATAACGTCATTTAGACACACAATAGCCCCGAAAAAGTAAAACGGAAACATCGTCGAAGTTACCAGTTAAAACTGAGGCCGAACGGTTATCAACGCCCATCACGAACCCTTCCCGCAATAACCCCTCCCACGCCTGGCTACGTAAATGTAGGTTAGAATAGACTGGTGAAAATATTATTTAGACGATAACATATATAATGATAATTATTATGGTAACAATCAACGGCGGAACACTTAATATATAATATTATGTTTCCCTCCGTATACATAATATACAATATTATTAGGCATTTTATTAGTTTATTAAACGTTTTCACACCATTTAGCTTTTATTTTATAATAATTTATTATTATATCGTACCTACTATAATATACGGATGCGTCCCGTGCTAGCCGACAAATGGTGCACGGCCAATTAAAATTGCATGTTCAACGCATGTTAGATAGATTGCACGACACGCAACGTTTGAATATATCATTGTACTTAATGAGAGCAAAAAAAAAAAACTAGGCATTTTACCCAAACGCACTTGCGCAAGCAGTCCTTGGCATGCGATTTTGGATTTAGGCTTGCCTGCTGCATGCGTATGTACGAGTTTACATTTTTATGTTTACGAACAATAATTATACGATGATATAATAATTATATACATAGTCTACGTTTAAATTCATATTAATTATCACCTACGTGTAAATTACTACAATATAGTATAATACATTTCGATTAAATCACTATATGATTTCATTAAAAAATTTAAACTATTTTCACTATTTTAAATTTCATTTTCATCATCATATATACCAACAAACTATAATATAGTTAATCTGACATTAATACGTCGAGTATTTGAAACCGTCAACAACTATTATAATACAATCTGTTTTTTGATAATATATCAAGAACGGTCTAATCGATCTCAATAATTATTATTGATACAATTATTGCATTATAAAAGTTTGATTTGTCGACCATGTCGTATAATATAATAGTTATTATAAATTATTAACGTTTCGCCGATTCATTTACACAAAAAACCAGTGGCGGATTTAGGTAATGAGTGGAAGCACCAAATAAATTAATAATGACAATACTATTTTTTGACAACATTTATTATTTTCAACTTATTTAATAAACTTGTCCAATAAAAAAACAATCAAATTGGGTAGTTATGTATGTTATCATATTATGGAATAGCGTAATTAAAATATAAATTGCTTAAACGTATTAAGTGCTATTTAAATTGCGTTATAATGCAATAAATAGCGATGTTAATTAGTAAGGATTGAAATGAATGCCTAAAACTTTTCTCGATTTTTATTCACAAAATCAAATTTACTTAAAATATCTTACAATAATAACGTGTAAAATATAAAAACGGCAATTATTTTTTTTTGATGAAAAATAAAGTTTCACATATTTTTTTCATACGTGTAAGTTTAAATTATTAAATGTCCACATATTATTCCGTGTTACCGTTAAAATCAATTACGAAACTGAGCCACCACTCCCCCTCTCTTTAAATCCGTCACTACAGTGTAAGACGTTCAAGCGAAAGGTTTGAAATACTCGACGTATTATTACGTTCGGCCGATCTGCGCTAAAAAACTAATCGTTCTTTTGTGTTGTTTTTTTTTTTTAACCCACTTCGCGCACCCAGGACTTCACGTTAGATTTCTACTTCAGGCAGTTTTGGACCGATCCCCGATTGGCGTTCACCAAGCGGCCGGGCGTCGAGACTCTGTCCGTGGGATCAGAGTTCATCAAGAACATCTGGGTGCCCGACACGTTCTTCGTCAACGAGAAACAGTCGTACTTTCACATAGCGACCACCAGCAACGAGTTCATCCGGATACACCATTCGGGGAGCATAACGCGGAGCATTCGGTAAATGTTACGACTATTATATGAATCGTTTTGTTAATTTATTTTTATTTTAACGATAGATATGGGGCGGGACGAGCGCGAAAAAACCGACGGAGTTAAACGACGCGTGGTGATTTTAGGTTTTTTACACTTTTGAACGACGACATACATACGTTTTTAATTTTATATTCCTGAGTAGAATGCAAACGTACGCCGTACTTCGATCTATACAATATAACAATCGATTTTCGGATAATTTTTTTTTTTATTCTTTTTAGTAGGGTTAGGATTGGGGTTCCGATGAGCATTTTGCTTTGTTTTCCAAAGCTGACTACGCGATACCCATTTTATGCCATAGGTATGTTTCGTATATTTTCGAATCAGAATAAGAAGTCTTTGTTTTATATTTTTCACATTTGTTGACAATTTGTCATTTCAAGGTCATTTTTTAGAGTATTTTAGTATTTTGAGGCTTTTAACACTAAATACTATTTAATTATTAACATATTATATGATGAGAGCGGATAAAACGAGAACTGATAAGGTACATCGAAAGTTAAGAGAGCTAAAAATGTTGTAGAGTTGATTTTACCGGTTAGAAGGTAGGATATAAATCAATGGTTTGTCGCATGTCTGAGATCAGCGAGATCTGAGAGATTTAAGAACTCTTGTTCAATGGTGTTTATAGTTGTATGTAGGATATCCAGTCTCTTGACGCAATCACATGCTAGAATAGCCTTTGAACTACTATTATGATAAATACTTATACCTATATCATAAAATTATTGTGATTTCCGATTACCAAAATCTAAAAACGGAGCGTATAGTGTTCTATACAAAGTCGCATAAATTATGATTTTTGCACCATCATAAATAATAATATATTATCATTTAGTATGGTACTTTAAAAGTTGTTATCTATATCTATATTGTTGATATGTATCGCAATTTTCAGTACCAATATTATATATATATACACCATATTTATCGAAGAGGTTCTCATTCTATATGTAGGTAACATTTTTGTTTATGTTATTTCGATATCATGTTTTCCTTAATATTTAAACCGATAATTATAATATTGCAGTTTATCTATGACGGTTTTGTAGCATGACGTTGTACGGTTATAGGTATATAGTGTTGTGGATGAACATTTGTTTAAATTTTGAATTGTTTCGTTTGCCGGTGAAATATTGATTTTTTTTGATCGATTAAATTTTTAAATGATTGTTAGAATAAACGTATTATAAATTAATTATAGATAATAACTGACAGGAATTATATCGAGATATGTCCCAGGTATCTACTATCTATACCACAGAGTAATACTTTATAATCTATACCTAGCTACCTACTTAATTTTTTTGTCTTCTGGTTAAATTTTGCTTTCAGCAAACAGGCCAAAACAAAATTATTAGTGCAGCAATATTACTATAGTTATATAATAAATAACAAAATATAAAAATATAGTTTAATTAATGAGACAAATGGAAATTCAAAATTTCTTTTAATATAATATATACCTAATAGTGTCAATTTAAATTATTTTTTATCACACAACAACATTCATTCCATGTATGAACGGAATGTTCATTTGGATAATATGATAAATTCGTAATTTAAATTGTAATTCTCGATTATACTATCAATCAACCTCATAAAATAATCTAAAAAACAGTAAAATTAAGTAATTAGCAATCTATGAATTACGTCATATGCTGCCAATATTTTTAAACATTTGTTCAGGTTAGTAAGCGATGCATTTATCTCATTTACAAAAAAAATATAAATTAATTTCACAATATTGTAACTATATTTCTTATTTAAATATATAATATTAAATCTTTTTTTTTATTAATAAAGTAATATCATTAATTGGTTGGTTTAAATAGACTATGAATGTATTATGTATAGTTACACTAATATTAATGTATTCGAGCTATTTCGTAACATGTAGTATTTTCCATACGACATATAATTGCAATTCAAATAGAATTATTATAGAAAAGATCGCCCAAAACAATTATTACCAACCAAAAAAATATGTTTTATTAATAATATTATGTTTATAATATAGACTTAAAGTGTATGCATTAATACCAAAATGCATGATTTTTAATATGAATGAATATTGAAAACGAAGATTGATCCGACTGTACTGTGAATATTCGTTGTGCATAGTAACAGAGTTGTATTTTTAGGGATATTTAACAAAAATAATATTGAGATGTGAAAATGACGCGATAATTTTCAAACAGAAAACCTGTGAAAGTATGGAAGGGGGAGGACTTAGCTCTGTGATATAAAATCAAATGATCATAAAATATTTTATAGCATCGCGTGTCCATAAAATATAAACAACTACACTTGTTCCTCTTTTAATCGGCTAATATTTTTATTACAAAACTGAAAAATAACATCATGTCAGGTACAATGGTTTTAATTTATGATTTTCCAAAAATGTATCTTTAATCACATTATACACACTATAGTTGCACGTCATATTAAGTACGATTTCGACATTTATTGTGAACGATAAGATTTAACATTAATTCTGTCAGGGGGATTGTAAAGTGGGTCGATCGCCCTCACGGCCGCACCCTCCTGCACCGTAAATACACCTCTGTGTAACTAAAATAGCAGATATAGAAGAGGTCATGTCTGTATAGCCTGTGCATAATACGTCAGTATTAAACCGATTTAATAATAATTTAAATAATACGCCTATAAATATTGCATTGCATAATTATTATTATTATTATAATTTGTACCCGAACCTCTCGTCGAATAACCACCGTCATCGTCGCCGCCACCGCCGCCGTATATCGCCTGCAGAAATGTAGGTCATTGTAGGTGTATAAGTCATCGTACTAGTGACGTATTCAGAGGAGGGCAGGAGGGATTTGGAGCCCTGGCGGAAAGATTTTAGTGGCGATAAATTTTGGAGAATGATAAAAAAAAATAATAATAATACAAATAATAAAATGAATACTGAGGTTATCATTTTTATTAACAATATCAAACTATGAGTTACCTAGTACTGTAAGTACTTAAAATGTATTCTCTGATCATTGAAAATAACTATTAAGATTTGTGTCTATATATAGAAATTGCATTGGATCAAGATGTCTTATATTTTGAGATCAAGGTTTACTGAGGAAAGGCTAAATTCGTTAACTGTCTTAACCATAAGATCAGATTTGACAAAAAAATTGAATTACGATGATATAATTGATATATTTTCCAATGAAAAATCTCGGCCTAAACATTTTTGATTTAATTTAAATTTAGTTATTATACATATTTTAATCAATTGATTATACGTCGTACGTGTATCAGTGTACCTGTATGTATATCTAATATTATGTTTTTAAATATTGAATGTAGCAAAACATTGGTTTCACAATAGCTTGTATTTTTTATTTTTACAAATACATTGCCAAAAAATGTTTACAATGAAGAGGGGGCCCATTTTTCTTACCCGAGATGCGAAATATCAAAATGCGTCTCTGCATCGTACGCATATAGTATATTATTATTGTTATTAATATTATATTATGCGAAACGGTTAAGGGCGCATTGGCAGGCTGACTACGGTGATCGAATTATAATAATAAAATGCATACGTAATATATACAGACGGGCCGAGCGTGTATAATAATATATTATATACATATTATGCAGATACTTACCCGATAGTGTTGTCATAATGTATAGTAATAGAATTGTATACCATAATATTATTATCCAATGTATGCGATATTCGGTCCCAGATGAATGCGAAAACACGTTAATATAATACGTCACGGATCAATTTCATAAACCTGCCTGCTGCCATCTATGGGGAGACCTGGGCGAACTAGTTGTCACGAGGGTTGCTTGTCACATAATGTTAACTACTATAACACTGAAACTAGGTAGATGGTACTTACATTCGATGTAATATTGTTGTACTGTACTGTAGTGCATATTATACAAATATTATTGCAATGAAAATAATCATCATTTTTATCTAGGCTATGGGTTTATAAATAATATTGTAGTCGGATGACGTAATCCAAGACGAAAAAAGTGAACTGTGAGTCCGCGAGTTATTTTTTTCCGTAAACACATTAATTAATAATAATTTCCATTTATATAATATACTATATGTCTATAGGTACGACTAACGTTGTAATTGTTAACTTGACAAATAACTAGGTAGTGTATTAATGTAATTTTAATGTGTGATATTTTCGTCAGTATCGATAAGTGAGGGCTTCGTTGAGGACAACTATAGAGACGAGGACTTTTAGTATTAAAAACTTCAAAACATGTATGCGCTTATGCATTTGAAAAACAAAAAACTATGCACTAAAAAAATGTAATACATAAAATGAAATGATATCTAATTTATAATATTATTATAAAAAAAAACTTAAAAAAATATATTTTAATCAATTAATCAAAATTGAAAAATTAATTGCTTTTGAATTCTTGCACGCGTTGTGGTGTTATCTGCCAGATAGTAAATTGCCTACCTTACCGATCATATTAATTATATAATAATATATTGGTATACATTTGGAAAATAATATTTTTATACAGACTATCACATTATTATGTTATATCATTATATTATCTTATATAAAAATGTTCCAAATATGCACCTAAGACAGAAATATAGTAAAAATATTATAATATTATTAATATTATTACCTATATGATATTAATTTATCTAATATACTCAAATATGCAAAATAAAATTATATACCGCCTTGTATTTTGAAACATATTTAAAAGTATCACTCACATAGTCACATTATTCTGCGACCTTTTGAAACAAATATAAAAAAAGTTATAAGTCCTCGACCCTATAGGGATAACTAATAAAGTTAATTTGTTATCAAATAGTATATTGGGATTTTTCGTCCCAAATTGCGAGGGGCTTATTGTCACGTGTGTTTAAATGGTTAAAACGAAATATATTTACATTTGTTACATTCTATTAACTTGGAATTCTAAATTCGACACAAATTTATCATTGAATACTAAAAGTTTAATTTTGATGTGATATATATAATTTGATTCGCCAGTAGGAGCAACTAATCCCATCGTGATAATGTAACAATCACCCCAAACCAGAGTATAAGTTGTCACAAATCCCTTATTATTTTCTTTTTTAAATTTAAAAAATGTACACTGATTTAACATAAATGTTTGATTTTTTTCCTGATAGTATATGTTTTCAATATGGTATTTTTAATAATTCGACCAACTACAGCACTAAAAACAAATACAATAATTGGCTTAAAAAAAAAATACCTAGTTAAAACCATAACGATATAATATACTAGCCCCGATCTCCTCGTACAATGTAATATATCGTGACGTAAATATAATATAATTTCATATAATTGTTACGGCGCGCATGTGCATAATACATGTGCAATTATAATAATATTATGATGATTATAATAATGTCATGACGTTTCCGTGTTGTGTACAGCTTGACGATCACCGCGTCCTGTCCTATGAACCTGCAGTATTTCCCGATGGACCGACAGCTGTGTCACATCGAAATCGAGAGCTGTAAGTGTCTATGCGTGCATCGACGATGCATATTTTATTATTTTAATATATTATTATTGATCGATCGATCGTATTATTGTAAAGATAACGACGACGAAAAAAAAATCTATTTGTACATTTTTTTTTCTCGTTAATTTCGGTGTCCTTCTACCTTGTAGACAGCACTGAGCCACGTGCCCGAGGAGAGAAGGACCAGGCACATTGCACCTAAAATATTTATCAAACAAAAAAATGAAAATCAAGCTATAGAATAACTACTTTATATTATCAACGATTTTTATGCAGGCAACCATCACGCGAATATGATTTTATTATATATATTATATTTTTCTTCAACGTTTTATAATAATATATACAACGCGCACGCATCACATAATATTATAAGTTTTGTTTTTTCTCAATAATCAATACGAAGTCGGGAAAGATCCGTTTAATGTAAGACACTCATTGTTTAATAAAAGACTATGAAATTTTTAAAAATATTTCTTTAACATCTTAACTTTTAGTCGTTACAAACAACATTTAAAAAAAATTATAATTTTTACTATTTTTATCGTTATTTATTTTTTTAATAAACAATGTTAACACTTTTAATTTAATATTTCAAGACAAAATATGATTTGGAGTATTTTAATCAATAAAAGTCAAATTTAGGACAAATTGTTTTTTAGTTATAATTGTTATAAATATTAAAGTTATAACTCTTAAGCTACTCATCCAAAATTCGATTTTTATACATCCAAATATTTCGAAAATTATTTTGCTCTGAAATAATAAATTTAAAAAAAGCTCGGAAAAAAGTAAAAATTAAAAAAAAATTATAACGATAAAAAATATAAATTTTTAAAACAATGTTGAGTTTTTAACGATTGACATTTATGTGAAAAAAATATTTTCAAATGCGTTAATAGTTTTTCGATTAATATGATTGATTTGCGTTTAACGGAATCGCCCGGTAAAAAATATTATAATAAATTATAATACAAACTCTTATTAAAACTTGCACACCTAAAAATATTGTTTTACAAACGTCACACTCACTCTCTCTCTCTCTCACACACACACACACACACACACTAACACAAGACAAAGCTTATAATACGCATATATATTTTATTTTATATTAACTATTAATAATAATAATATTATATTATATCATTATGTATAGACTGCAATTTTGATATTATTATCTTAAATTTTCGCGCGCGTCACACTATCGTCATTCGTATATTATATGGCGACGGATTGCGGCGAGTGACGCGCGGCAGCGTTCTGTGCGTACTGATGATGGTTTTCTTGTTTTTCATTTTCTGTCACGTTTATTCACAGTCGGTTACACGATGCGTGATATCCGGTACAAGTGGAAAAGTGGTTTTAAATCGGTCGGGATTAGCAACGAGGTGCAGTTGCCGCAGTTCCGAATTCTCGGGCACAGGCAGAGGGCCACCGAAATTAACCTATCTACAGGTAGATCATTGACACGCGACCTAACCATCACGCACGCGCGACTCTTTATCGCGTGATCATACTTACGCGAAGTGATTATAATTATAACGAATAACGCGTGCCCATACAGTAATATATTGCACGGCATCGTATAAATTATTATGGTATATCGACGTACGATTTATGATATTAATCGTATTGTATGTGCTACGCTTAATATTGTAATGATGTCATCGTAACGGTGATGTACGATGACGACGATGTACGAAATAATATTACGAAGCATTCCTCCTATGCTTACCGCGTTCGATGTAATATATTTTATCGAACGCGTGCCCGGCACGTGATGGGTGGGTCTCGGACTCCGAAGACAGGTCTAAACGTTAGAGGTGTGCATTTGTGATTTCCCCAGTTGGTTATACGATGAGAGACATCCGGTATAAGTGGAATGAGGGACCGAACTCGGTGGGCGTATCGAACGAAGTGTCCCTACCTCAGTTTAAAGTGCTGGGACATCGGCAGAGAGCTATGGAAATTAGCCTGACAACAGGTAATGTTTCAGACGAAAAACTATCTCCAACGCAAGTATTATAATAATAATAATAATAATAATAACAATATATTTAATTGTATTATTTTTGGTGTTTTGACGTCAATGTATATTAATAATAATACGTTAACTGAATATAATAATAATACTCAGTAGTTGTATAATGTGTACATATTATTATGTACACTACAACAAACTATAATTTTTTTTGTTCAACTTAATTTCCGGAGGAGGAACTCCAGACCACATAATTATATGCCAACAATAACTGTAATGATTAAACATTCTGCCCTCCTGAAGAAAAACGCAGTTAACGCCAAACTTGGAGGAAAAAAAATTAAAACATTTCATGTTATTTCTGCTAAATGGCCAATTCCCAACGCAATTAACCTACCCTGATAAGACGCAGTTCGTGTAGCATGTCCTAAAGAAGAAACAGTCTCTTTGTTGAATTAACTTTTTTCAAACCAATTTCCTAATTCGTTTACTGGATGTTCGCCTACGGCGTTTTACCCGCTGTAAAAAGGTTTTGCAGTATTCGTACGCACAAACGAACCAAAACATTAACTTGGATATCCGCAAATTAGGTATTAAATACAATAATTACTTACTTAACATTTTATAATTTATATCAAGTCATCATTCAGTTATCTGCACGACTACACTTATCAGTAAAAATCAGTAAATGATAAATTACATAATGACTGTTACGGAGACTGCTGAAGGAGATATTTGGGGTTAATAATATTATTATATAGTACGATAGTGTTAAAAAAGTAAAAACGATTGAAAATATTAATTCTCAAAATAAATATCGATAACGCGTATTACTAACAACGCCCTTATTATGTGCAAAAAAAAAACAGCGAGAATCAATAATTTTAAGGTGGAATACGTAGAAATCAAAAAACTTGTATTTCCGATAACTTTGGTTTTTAGAGATATACTTAAATCTATTTAGGAGCAGTGGTAAATTTAAATATTCGATAGACTTAATAGTGTGAGCGTTACACTGTCGTCATATTATTATATATACTAGCTATATAGCCGCAGCAAATAGTCGTAGTCAGGGCTCGAAACCGGTTTTTTGAAAACCGATTAAAACGAAGGTTTTTCATTCTCAACCTAAAGTCGAAACCAAAAATTTTAAAACACCATTACTTAAATCTAAGAATTTAAAAACCGTTCACAAAGCCTAAGAATTTAAAATAAACGTTAAAAAATAAAACTTGTATCAGTTTTTTTTTAATTAACTACAAAATTTACATTTTTACTTAAAATAACTTATTAAAAAAAATATATTCTATTTTTGAATTTATTAATAAAAAAAAAAAATCCTGATTAAATTACAAAAAAATTATTTATTTAATAAATTTCTATTATTACTATTATTACAACGATAATGTCACGGAAGTAAATTTTATGATACACCTATGCATTTAATTGTGATTATTTTATGTATTTGTCTGTATCTATTATCACGTATATTCCGTATTCGACAGCCCACAGGGACCGAAGATTAAATAATAATATTTTATCAATGTGTCACTCTCATCAGTCTACAATTTCATTACCTATTGCACATATTGTGTTTTGTTAATATTCACTATAAATATATTATAACATGGTTGTATAAATTCCGAGTCAATAAATCGACTAGTAGACAATACAAGCTGTTCTATATAGCAAAAGTATACTGGTAACCAAGAACAGAGTTTTGAAAAACCCAAACCTAAACCTAAAAATTTCCTAAACCTTTCTCGAAAGTTTCAAAGTTGAAGTGTTCTAGAAAAATTAACTTGAAACCAAATTGAATACCGAAAAACGTCAAAATCCGATTTTAACGTCGGTGCCAAAACCAAAACATTTCAAAAACCGTACCTACTCGAAACGGACAACAAAACCAGAAAATTAAAAAAAAAAACCCTCGTTATCAAAACCGAAACCAATTAAAATGTGAAACAATTTCGAGCTCGTAGTATCTATCTACCTACCAACCTACCTATCCACATTATACATTACATCCGAGTCCACCACTTCGCACGTGTAACGTACCCAACCGTTACACCGATTATACGCTGTACAGGTAACTATTCGAGACTGGCTTGCGAGATCCAATTTGTGCGGTCTATGGGCTACTATCTGATCCAAATCTACATACCCAGCGGACTGATCGTCATCATATCCTGGGTGAGCTTTTGGCTAAACCGGAACGCTACGCCCGCCAGAGTGGCGTTGGGCGTCACCACCGTGCTGACCATGACCACGCTCATGTCGTCCACCAACGCGGCGCTGCCGAAGATATCGTACGTCAAGTCCATCGACGTGTACCTGGGCACGTGTTTCGTCATGGTGTTCGCCTCGCTGTTGGGTAAGTGCGCAAAACGACCGTTATCGTGTTATTATTTCGTAAATACGTTATGATTTTAACGACCACGGCCATTTTACTTGAAAAACGAGACACGCCATGTATTTCTTAACACCGTTCAATTTCCACCCTAGAAAAACAAAACAAATCTAAACTATTTTCTTCAGTTATAAAAATACGATATTGTCATTCCAGTATGAATAGGTTTCTTCCAAGAATATTGTTCTATATATTTTTTGAGTTTGAAAACATCTAATATAAAATAAATTTAAATTAAAAATCATTTTTATAATATAATTTAGTAAAATATTAAACTGTATTATAATTTAGAACTACTATAATTACTTTTTTTAAATTTTTTAATTATCTTTATTTTGTTAATATTTAGAGTGTTATAAATACATAAAAATACAAATCAAATAATGTGTGTCATAATTACATACATAAATAAAATAAAAGGGTACTGGTGTAGCGCGATGGTTGGCCACAATCATTAAGTTTGCTGCGGTCAAGCATCATCCGTTGTCGCTGGCTACCGGATTGATGATCGCCCAAGTTCTTAATGACGAATCCTTGTCTCACATAAAACGCACGTGTTTCACAACATACTATAACCAGTAACACTCACAAAACTCTAATAGCCTTAGTTTCCAAATCTACAAGACGAATAAAAAAAAAAATTGACATTTAAATATTAATGTGTAACTTAATATTTGGAGGAAAATAAACATGACTCAGGTTTAAAAAAAAAGTGTAGTTAAAAAAGAAAAGTATCTTTCTATTTTTTTAGAGAAAAAAGAACAGTGGAAGAAAACGGTATCTCATTTTAAGAACAAGCTGGCTCACCCTTGCATTTTAATGTCAGTCGCATGGATAGACTTCGGGAATTCGAGACCGAGAAAATTTTTCTCTCCTCCTCTTCCTCGTCGGGTTTGTTACCTATCCGTACCGTTAACCACACAATATACGATGCCTTGTTATCGGTTAACTGTAGAAAAATGAAATAGAAGGATTACATTGAAAAATCTCATCTGAACACATTTTCTGCTTACGGAGCACACAACTATTGAAAAAGCTTTTAAATCATTTCACCCTTATATTATTATTGTTATTGCCAGCTATCATAGGCGTGACTAAGGGCGAGTCGAGAAATATATGCAATACACATGTTGGTTATTTCATCATCAACGGTGTAAATCGTATGCTGTACTTAATCGGCATACATTGAGATTAATCAGAAATAATTGCAATATATTTATCTAAGTCTAGTTGCTCTTGTTATTACTAATCGGTCTATCATTATTGATCACACTTCAAACTGAAGATTCGAAGTAACAAATGTAACAATCGTTGCTTATTACTAAGGATGGGATTTTGATGCACTTTGAATTTTTTTTCCAGAGCTAGATGCGCGATGCTTGTTTTATAACGTATACGTTTTATGTGTTTTTGAATCAGAATAAGAATAGTTTATTTTATATTTTATTACATTTTTTGTCAATTATTAATTTTAAGGCCATTTTATTCGTTTTTAAAATCGTATTAGGGTTTTTAGAGCATTTAAAACTAAAATCCTGGATTTTTTAAATTTAATTTTAAGATTTTTGTTTAAAAAATAATTTTGTAATGTGCTAATAAAGATTTTACCTACCTAATCAAATATTATAAATCGTATTTTTTCAAACAGTTTACGACGTAAAAATCGAGATTAAATTCGCGACGGAAAATTAAATGAGAATAATTATTTTTTCAGATTTCAAGTCCACATAAAATATTGGAAATTGTACAGTCCTGCTAAACTTTTTATTACATTTAATTAAAAAATATTTTTTGGTTCAAAATTAAAAATTTAAGTGCATTTTATAGATGCATTATTTTAAACTTTTAAGCATTTTTATTAGAGCATTTTTGGTGGTTTTTAGGACAATACATTTTTAGCCCTATTTATTACCTTACCTAATCTACTGACTAAGTTAATTGATACTGATTATATTATTTACGACTGTTTACATTCGACATTAATTACACATTTTTACCTAACAATAATAGTGCTAAAAATATAGCAATGTTAGATCCATCAGTTCGCTAGTGTGCTCGGGATAGGCAAATGGGACAAACAATATTATAATTAGCTTCCGATGTAAGTCTGTACCAACCCGCCCGTGCCAGGCTATATACCGTATACGATTTACTACTATATTATTATGATACCTTATATCACCTAATGCCGGCAAACTTTATTCGTTTTGAACAGAATACGCCACCGTAGGGTACATGGCAAAGAGGATACAGATGAGGAAAAATCGTTTCCTAGCCATACAGAAGATCGCTGAACAGGGGAAAAAGGTCAGCCACGACACACTCGGCCACGGGCACACGCATCAACAGCAGCGTTCCGGCCACGGCAACATGTCCGGCCACAATACCCTTTCCGGTCATAATACGCTGTCGCACGGCATGTCGGGCCACGGCTTGCCACCTTCCCATGGTACGATGTCGGGCCACGGCGGATACGACAGCCATCGGCACAGTCACAGTGGCCACGGTGGTCACGGCGGCATCTTGCCGAGCCAAATCCTCTCTGGAGACATGGACCACGCGCCCAGACAAACTGTGAGTGTCGTTGTAACAAGTGATTTCTTGATAAGAAAATAATCTAAGTTCTTTTAATCGTACCATTATGTTGTCTCCGAGTCGAAAATACCTCAGACGATGTTTATCTGAAGGTCAAAAATTTAAATAGATTGATGTGGAGACTAAAAAAATATATAGGACAAACGTAATTATACTTTTCTTAAATATACAATAGGTACTTCAATACAGTGCATATAACATACTTATTACAAGTGCAATAATTATTGTATTTTAAAGTTATTTGATTTTTTTTTTTTTTTTAAGAAAACTTATTGGTTAACACTATAATATGTATAATTATATTACATCCACGGATGTTACGCGTTCAACAATATATGCTGATTCAACGAGATGTCCTTTTTTTATTAGTATACTCCGGTTGGCGATCACTAACTGCTCCAAAATAGAAAATTAAGGAAGTGTCACTAATTACAATTAGTTATATTATTATTTGGGTTGTCATATTTTTTTTCGAATACGGCTATTTATAAAGACAGTTAAATGATGCATTTTTAATGTTTCCTGCTTTTAGTTCATACACTGCAAATTAAACACAAATGATGCACTTACTTACATTTTTCGAAAAAAAACTCAGAACCATACAGTGAAGTATTTATTTTGAGATATACAACCATAGGTTCATCAATATAAATCAGTATATATGAACTTTAGATGTGTAATGGAACTTTGATCGCATTTAACTAACTTAATATAATAGTCAATAGGTATATCCTCGGAAGAGTAAAAAAAAAAGAATGCCGATACTTGCTGAAATCTATAAACTCCTTTCGTGAATGATTTTTCACGTACGATTAAAAAGTAGCTAAAGAAAAACACACCGCGATAATTAAAGTTGTCGTTAACATTTGTTAACAATTTAATTTTTCAAAGACTGCTTATAGCCGAACAAATAATAAATGGTTTTTTTTTTTTTAACGGGATTTATTATACAACCAAAAAACCAGTACTTATGTACTATAGTTGAAAACTCAATTCTGTTTTAAAATATATTATGGGTCGTCGATTAATATCTAAATCGCAGTGCCCCTTGTAAGTGATTCCCGTTTGTTCCAGGAGGTGCGATTCAAGGCCCACGATCCAAAGAACTATCTCAAGGGCGGATCGCTGGAGAACACCATCAACGGACGCGGGGACGACGACTGCAACATCACCCCGTTGCCGCCGCAGCATGTCATGCACCCGAACAAGGACATCAACAAGCTGTACGGCATTACGCCCAGCGACATCGACAAGTACTCGAGAATCGTGTTTCCGGTGTGCTTCGTTTGCTTCAACCTCATGTACTGGATCATCTACCTGCACATCAGCGATGTGGTGGCCGACGACCTGGTGCTGCTCCAGGCAGACAAGTAGACTTATTCGTAGACTGATGCTGCGACCACGACAACGACGATGACCCCATAATATATTATATTATTATAATATACTATAATAAAATATAACATTTTTATCTAGGTTTAGTATAAGAGCTCAACTAAGAAAAATACTGCATTCCGAGTATACTAAATTATTATTATTATTATTATTATTATTACTATAGTAATCGTACGATTATAATATTATTATTATTAAGGGTTTATTAGGACAGAGAATTATGTGCCGTAAAAATCGACTAAATAATATTTATGATGATATGCCCTAAAAATTAACAAATTATGCCCAAAAAATATGCTCTAAGAAAAAAGCAAATTCTAATGTAGTAATATGATATTTTATTACCAAAATTTAATATTAAACGATAATTTTTGAATACCTAGGTTTTTACCTAAAATATCTACTAATAAAAATGTGATCTTTGAAATAAAAATAAATTATAAATGTCTAAAGTCTAATATTCAAAAAAAAAATTTCACTAATAAATTATTAATATTTTCAAAGAAAGCAGATTTATGTTTTACTTTTTTTGAATCTGAAAATCAAACACAATATTTCTTATTTTCTAATATATAAAATTATTGTAATATTGAAATAATTTTAGTAGGTAGGTATATTATTTCAGAAAAATCTAAATTATGCATCAAAATTTAAAAGTGAATCCCAAAAATATATACTCAACAAAAAAGGCTGTGTTACATGCAATACCAAATATGAAACTATAACCCAGCTATTTTTTTTTTGACCAACCAACCAATAAAAAAATGCAAAAGTGTAAAAAATGTGTTCTAGTTATAATACATTAGTCTAGACAAAATATTATTGTTTTTCTTTATTATATCTGCTGCAAGGTCTTTCGCGTGATTAGCTCTTCATTTTATCACTCCGACTAAAACACACAAACTCAACCCAATAAAATCTGCTCCATAATAGTCTATAAACAAAATAAATGTCTAAACAAAAATACTTTCTTAAAAGATATTTTGAAATCCGTTTTCCAAAAACGTTCCGTCTGTAAAACAAAAAAATCTATAGCAGTGCAAAATAGTAAAACGATACGTAATATTTTATCATTATTATTATAATTATAATTATTACGACCGAAAAATATATTTATTCCGATCTAACCTGACCATTGGACCGTTGTCGTGATGATAATAATGATTATAATATTATTATAATACAATATTTTACGGCGGCCAACCAACATTTCAATTCTGAGCAGCATTTATCAAGTGATTCGGACGAGCCGCGGTTACGGAATGTCTCTCGGATTAAAACGTATTTTAATTAAAATTTAAAATAATATTATATAATATTAGTATCAACATTATTATTATTATTACAACTACGACGACGACGATAATAGCAGTTTTCGCGTCGCGTTTTAGTTCGTTTTTTGCATACGATATAATATTATACGTGTCGATACGATATAGTATTTATTGACGTTATATATTATTATTAATATTATAATTTCGTAGCAACGTGTGATTTAATAAATATTTTAATACACTGCAATGCTCAACCGTCGTATTTATTTCCAAATCGTGAAACTCGCGGCGCCTACTTTTGATATTACAATAATAATTATTATCATATATTTTCCATTCTATTCTCAAAAACGGTCACAGCTGGTTTATAATAATATGTTTACTTGCTCGTTTATTCGGTATTGTATGAACAACCATGAAGACCACGAGGTCTTGTATTATTATACGAGAGAGATTTAATTTCTCACCCTCTCCCACCGCTACCCTCTCAACATATTAGCCTTTCAATTTGTATTCGATTCCAGTTGAGTTTCTGCCCTATTCCCTGTACATTAATTGTGAGTCCTAAAATTTATATGCTTCCATTGCTTGGTGTAAATTTGAAAAACATTAAAAAAAACGCCTAAAATTTTTATCTACTAAAATAAGAATAATTAATTGTTTGTTACTATATAACATTGTATTGATTTAATTTAAAATGTATAGTTCATGCGGATTCGAAGTACCTATATGATGATGTATTATTATAAACACTCCAGATTTCGATTAACGCTTGGAAACATTTATTGTTTTTATAATATCCTCTACCAACCGATTCGAAAAGATTCCAAGTCCGCGTGACTAGCTGTATATAACTTAGATATTATATAGGTACATTGTGCAGGTAATACTTATTATTATTACGCATACTACTTTTACGAAAACTGAGAAAAATTTAAGGATCGACACGAAACACGCGCATCGTTTTAAGTCTCCGAAATATTATTAGAAATCTATTTTATTATATTATGTAATGTCCCTAGAAGTACTGCACGATGAAAGCGCACACAAATATTCTGCGATAATATTATATAATTTAATAATTTATAAGTATATAATAATTATAGTGATATGATTTTTCCGCGCATTCTAAGATATCAGTACCTTATTATTGTAAAGTTTAAAACATTGCAACGGAAACGACGGCGTTTGTTATTATTAATTGATATTAAATGCAATGAAAATGATTACAATTATAAAGTTAATTATTCGCGTTGAGTTTCGCATTATAAACAAATGATATAAAAATCTTAAATAAACTTGTAAAATAATAAATATTTCAAAACTATAATTTAACATCACCATAACAGTATAACGTGTAAATATAAAATTACATATTCAAAATTATATTATATAATATTAAAAACTTGATGCATAAATGATAAAAAATAATGAAGTCTCGTGTTTTTAAGTCGATTGTATCGTTGACGAATATAATTTAGCTCATTCGATTTTATAGCACGCATGGCATCGATTATAATATTATAACACTAATATATAATAATACAATATGTATGTATATAGTAAATTATAATATTATCGAGAGCAAAATTAAACAAAGTTTTGACAGTAAATCAAATTCAATTATTATAATTAATGTACTATTATTACTATTATTATTATCGTTTCGTGTTGCGATTTTCCTTTCCGCCTGTTAAGATAAACACGGTTTTGATTTCTTAAAATTATTTTTATAAACGACAAAACTATATATATATTATATTATATTATTATTATATATAATAACGAATAATGAATGCGCGTGTACAAAAAAAAAAAAATACAAAAAAAAAAATTATTACTTGTATAAATTACGAAATAATAACGATATTAATATAATATATATTGTTATTCAATTGATCAATATTATATTCTAATACTTATATTCAAAATACAAATCGGCATATATATTTTACATAATTAATATATAAAGTACAATATTAGGACGGAATTATTTTTTTTGTACAACACTTTCAGTGATATCGTCGCGTGCCCAACGCATCACTAGATCCAGCCCAGAAGTCCAGACAATATCTATAAATTTATATATATATAATATGCAGTGGCGTAGCTATGGTTTTTCTCTATTTAGGGGATGGGAGCGGCCCTTAGGATCCCGACTATAATATGTTTGGTATGCTGCTGCAACGGGTATACAACGTTTTGCAGCAATCTTCATAAAAAATTAGTATTTAAGTTAATATTACGTGGTCATCGGTACGTAAAACGTTTACAGAATACAGAACATTTTAAAAATTTTCCTGAAATTTCCGGGAGGACTGCAGCGACCCGAGCATCTCCTCCTTGCATGGTTACGCCACAGATTATGTGATATTAACTCATAGGCGCAACTAGACCTAAAATTTCAGGAAGTCCAAAAATTGTTAACGGCCAACTAATACCTACCCATTCAATCAATTCATTCTCGTCACATGTCCCTTTAAAAATGCATTAAATTAATTAAGAAGTTTATAAACTATGACCCAACCTCTTTTTGTATGATATTTCACAGGCAAGTGTAATGTTATTGATAACATAAACTGCATTATTATCATCAAACCATTTTATACAATTATTATAATCTAAAATAAAACATTCCCAAACATAAGATAATTATTCTAAAATAACGAATTTGAACGATCGGAAAACACAATATCTCTGTATTGAATACTTACGTACCTACTTTGAAAATTAGGACTTATAACTTGGATTTTTTTGAGTCTGATGTTGCTAAAGACCCCATAGCAACTTTCTTGTTGCGCCTGTGATTCGACTCCTGCACACTGTGCAATATATTATATTATATTATGTGTACGATACGCGTTTACTGCCATTGAGGTCTCTCGATTTTCGGGCGTAGTGTAGTCATCACGACGATGTATCGCATCTGCATGTTCGTTTCCTTAAAAGTACACATAGAAAAAAATATGTAAAATCGAAACCAAACGAACAATAACGGTAAAAACTAGTGGGAAAAAAAACACGAAAACGATTCAAGTATTAATAACCGTACAGGACATAACAGTGGCGAATCAGTATACCTATTATATTATAATATCATTATTTGTATACGCTATAATAAATATAGGTAGGGATTTTATTCTAACTCCGTAGACGACATCACTGTTACATTATTATTATTATAATCGTTATAATAATAGGCCTATGCGATTTGATTTATTTTATGTACACTTTTTAAAAGCACTTTCAACTAATTGTGATTCGCACATTTGAACGATATTAAAAATTTAAAAATAAATATGAAATCAATCATGCCGCATGTTAGAATGTGTAATAAGCATAATTTATACGTTTTTTACGTGCATCGTATGTATTGACGTAAAAAAAAATTTGACTTCCTTAGAATTAATAACGTATGAAAATAACAATAATAATATAATACAAATTAATTAAACGATAAACGGTAGTTGTTTTAAAATGTACAAATAACTACCATCGGATATTCTAAATCTTGTATTAGGTTAATGTGAATCTATAAGAAAAAATATTGTTATAATTTTAAGTTTGTATATGTAGTTTATTGTCACGAGTTATTTTTGTGTTTCATTCCGATTATAATATTATTACTGTTTATTATATTATTATATTATTATGACCTTGTATTTACTTGTTTACCACTTGTTTGTATTCGTCGTTAGATGAAACGTAATATGTTATGATTATATTGCGTTTTGCCCTCGTGAAAAAAAAAATTGTGTCAATGAGGAACAAAAATACTAAGGTTCTAATTATTATTATTATTATTATTATTATTTATCTATTTGGGTGCTTCCGTTCTTTGTGTTAGCAGACATAATACATATTATATTATATATTATGTAAAACGACATAAATGTACTTATACGCTTACACATATTTATTGAACGCATATTGTTGTATGCATGTGTTTATGTGTACACGTATATAGTATTATATTATGTATATTATTATTATTGTTTATATTGTTTATGTGTCGGTAATATTATTTTAAGTTATACATAATATAAAATGTATGATAATATAATATATACGTTTAAGTACTATATAATTACATATAATAATATGTATATCTGCAGTGTACGATAAATTATAGTCTACTAAATCTCACTGAGCTCAATAAATAAAGTGAAGCGAACCAAACGCCGCCACGAGCGAGCGAGTGTTTTTCTTTGCGTCGTCGTCGCTATTCCTTTTACCCAGCAATGATTACATTATTATCATATTATCAGTCTATATGGTCGCAAATCACAGATGTGCTATGAGCACCCTTGATCAGCTCTGCGGACCCAAGAGCTAGCGCCACAAAACCCACAGCCGTTGGGGCAATTAGAAGGGGAGGAGGGACATAGAGAGACTTAGCCTCACCCAAGATTTCTATAAAGTCCTCCCAGTTCAAAAGTTTATACTTAGTACTAAACAAATATATCATTTTTAGAAAATATTAGTGGGGCTATAGTTCCCCTAAAAATGTGGGCTACTTACGCCTATGACTACAGCTGATTAGTGGCGTGCTCAGTTTTTTTGAAAGGGGGTTATGAATTTTTAACTATATTCTCAGTAAATATATACTTTTATTGCTTTATCATATTATATTTTATATAACAAAAATAAGCCAAATATGGCACCCTTCATAAAATCGAACAGTAATAAATTCTTCATTAGTTTTATACAACTATCAGAATTTAAAGTACTAAACGAAAATCAACTAAATTTCCCGATGTAATTATTCACGGAAATATTATTATATCCAATATTAATGAATTAAATAATATGTAAAACAATCATATTTACCGAAAATATTTACTGGATTATCTCATAGACATTGCATTGTAAATTTTCGAATGCATTGTGGTAAACGATGTTTTTTTTGTCATGTTGCAGTTAGTAGAAATAGTAACTTACATATACACATTGTACGATTAGAAGCTGGAACAAACGACATCCAATATTTACCACGGAAAAAGCAAGCATGTTTTATTTTACTGGCCACTATTAAATTCATACTTTTTGATCACATGACAATGTTTTTATTTAGCAACGTGGATTGTTTTTAACAAAATACATTTGTTAATCTGTAAAGTAATTATTTTTTTTTTAGTTCACTCCGAATAAGCTTACGTGTGTGATATAAAGCTCTTACTTTGTAATTCTTATATTATAATCTACGATATAATATGGCTGACAAACCAATTCCTAAGGAATAAAGGTGTACTGTCGGCTGAAACCATTAGTGAAAAAAGATATTGCTATCGAGGTAAAATATAGTGATTTTTTTATTAAGATAATAGGTAAATACTTTTTAATTTTTAGTATAAAATCGATAACACTGATAGATTGGATGAACTGAAAATAAAGTATAAAAGTAACAAAAATCCAAGATATGAAAATACAAATATTTACCAGTAAGTTTAAAGTTTATATCAAATACCATAACGAATTTTGCTTAGTGGAAATAAAATTCAACTCACTATAAATCGGGCGGCGGTCGTTCCATCTGTACACAACGCCTAATTTGATCAGGTCATTTATTAGATCGATCAGATCATATTGTGTGTAGGGAGCTATACTTATAATTTATATATTACATAATATTATGTTAACTGTCTAAAAAACTTGAAAATGAATAATTGTATTAAAACTATCATTGTAGACAATTTTAAATTGATACCTATAAAATAGTCTGAGTAAAACGGGAATCCTATCACAACAAAATATGTTAAACTAGTTAGGCGTGTAGATATGGACTATTCCGAAAAGTCTATCGTGCATATACAAACACCATATAAGTATAAACCGAGTTTTCGTATTAATAACTTTGAATAATAAATATTTATCAGAATAATAAATAATAAAATGCACTCTACGTCGTTGGCATAAACCAATACGCATACTTAATTTTTAAACGTTTTTTTTATTGAGTATCTTCTGAGCGATTTAAGTTTGTTGTATAAAATTACACACACATACGTATATATATACAGTAGAAACCGTATATAATGACATCGGTTATAGTGACAAACCGGGTTAAATGACCTTAAATTGTAGGTCCCGGCAAAACTTGAATATTGTGTATACTAATTTAATATACTAATTATATAAATATATAGATTAAATATACTAAAATCTATGTTTATACAAGTTATTATGACGTTCAATTTTTACTATTATAGAAAAATAGGTAATCCATCCATAGTGATTATATTACATATTTTATCGAAGGTAAGGTTAGGTTAATAATACAGCTACGTCGTAAATTTACTACGAAACAACTTATTATTTTATTATTGTGTAAAATAAAATTATAATAATTGTATTGGACAAATTTCACGATTTGAATTCATCAGCATACAATTTGTGTAAGGTTACCAAAACAATTTTATAAATTAAAATCGAGAAATTTAGTCGAGACTAAACTCATCAACTGCGTTAAAAAAAGTAGGTGCCTATTGCTTCCTAAAAATGTTGGAGACCTTTTATACAACGTATAAAACTACGGATTATAATATTTATTATGTTAATTACTAATTAGATACAACAAAGTGTTTGACGAACATATAACACAGAGTTGAGAATGACGAAAATGCGGCCGTTCCAATAATCGATAAGTAAATATTATTATAGTGTATGATTTGTTACCGTTACCATTGTACAAAAGTGAACCGGTTATCAAGAAAGGTGTAAAACTTACGTAAGTGTATTAATCAATCAATTATATAAAACAAATATCAATAAAAATAACTTATCAAGTCGAAGGGGACAAATAATTATGTGATATAACACATTTTACATAATATAGCAAAACTGTGCAGTTCATACCGACGAGCACGGCGATATAAATTTCAAGAACTTAAATGTACATTGCGTACAAAGTTTCTGAAGTATTGAAATTAATTGAACTAGACAATACGAAACGAATGATATCGTCAACGACGATGAATATACAATCAAGTCGTTCGCATTGTATCTGTACGATTAGTTATAATAAAACGAAACTTAATTTAGTGGATTTGGCAGGGTACGTATATTTTATAGATTTTGAGCGGAATGACATGTATTGATTTTACAATGATGTGTGCTTTTTTTAGTTCTAAACGTATTTCGAAAACGCGTGTAGACAAAAATACTTCGACTGAGTCTCGTTCAATAAATTTATCATTACTTCATTTAAATCACGTGATAAATATATTAGCGAGTCCTAATCGACAAATTCACGTACCTTATCGTAATTCATCGGTGACATCAATACTCAAAGGTTCGCTGGGTTGTGATTGTGCCACCGCAATGATAGCTACTATAGTACTAAGTGAAAAATGCATTTTGGTTAGCTTATATTTTAATACACTTATAAAATTATTGATAAATCGATTGTAAACTCTGAATAACTATTGCAGGAGTCGTTATCTACATATCAATTTTCGAAACGAGTGGCGTCAGTTAAAAAATTCATTAAAAAAGCCTCAGATACTAATTCTGCCAACTTATTGATACTCCTAAACAGATTTAAATATTTGGAAACACGTTGGCAAGAAGAAAAAAAATCAATGGAAGAACGCATTGAATATTTGGAAAAACGTAATAACCAGATAATCAAATAAAAACAGACACATTAGTTTTAAGGATTGATTACAAAAATATAAAATATTAATAAATTAATATTAATTTCAATAATATTCAAATAGTCATAGCTCCATATTCTTAATAGTTTATAAATAGGTTAAAATGTCAATCATAATTGTAAAAATATTAATAATTCTTTGTTTTATTATTTACAAAAATCTGTAGAAAAGTATTTGGAGGAAACAACAATATTGACAGACACAATTTACAAGTAATTGATATTTATACTATGTTATTTTTAAGTCGATTTAATTTTTCGACTAAAAAATATAAACAAATTTTTGTCTTTTATCTTTCTCTGTCTCGTATAAAATAATTTATAGGGTATCAATCGATATTCGCCGAGTTGGGTCAGAACACATTTCATATTCAGAGATAAATACGTTTTCGTCGACTTTCGTTAACAGTTCTCGTTTTTGATGATCTGTCATAGCCAAAAATGACATAACTGTATTAATTAAAAATAATTTTATCATTGGTGTTTGTCACATATAATTCAAAATTAAAACAATAATATTAAATCAGAATAAATTTTTTAAATTTTTAAAAAAATATGGAATTTTTGATGACCAATCCTGAAGCGGGGGTAGTGTTACACCATATTGGAGTTAGTCGTCAAAGCCAAATCAAAATTAAATTTTTAGTTTTCAATGTTTAATTATTTGTATCAAGTAAAAATTAACTCAATACAAATTCATAGATAATATAAGATTGGCTAGTAAAATGTGACAAATTTAAATCATAATTAGTTTATGACTTTTAAAACAAGTGATAACAAGCGGACAAGCCGCTCGTAATTTTTGACAACAAACCATTATTACATTGTATAATTATTAAAAACTCCCCTCTAAATACGGTGATATGTGACCACATGTATTGAAAGGACAAAACAAACTGTCGACCAAAGGCATAAAATACCCCCTTGCCACTCTAGGATGCACAACTGACGACTTGGCGTTTGCCAATGAAAATGCCACACCAATAGCCACCCACTGTTTGAAGCAAAATATTTAGCACATTCGTATTTTGCCTATTTTTAAAGACTATTTTATGCATATGTTCGCGCCAAACTAATATAGCATTATAACTCTGTGCTGTGACGACGACGTTTTCCTTATCGTATTTTTCCTATCTCAGTCACCTCTCATTAGTTTGTGATGTGATTTATTATTATTGTAATTATTGTAATTATAATTGTTCATTGTTTTTCGATCCATTTTATATTATACATTTTATGTCTTTGGACACGTTTTATCGAATGTTCATTATCATTTTTTTTCTCTCTCTTTCTTTTTTGTATTGATTTGTTTTTTGTTGTTCTGTTGTTAGCCCGTTATTATTGCGGTTATTATTGCTTTTTCCTTTTTCTCTCGTTTTTAGATCTGCTAATAAAGCAATCTTCTTTTTTATATGTGTTATCCGCTAATAAAGCGAACACCGACATTATAATTATTATATGTTGAATTGTTGTTGTTATTGTTGTATTGTGCACGTGGTTGCCAAAATGTTATAATTTTGTACTGCTATTATACTGGAGATCAAGGAATAAAATACGGATTTGTCTATAAAGCTGAAATCGTAAGTCTTTCATTATTATTATTATTACTCTCACCGTCGAACTTGACGGCTATTTATCATCATCATCGGTGCCGATCGAGTCCTCTACGTAGGTCCGCCAGCAACATACGTTGTGTGAGAGGCCGCCCAGGTCGTCCAGTTCTGCGTGTGCTCTCCACGTCTGCGTCTGCCAGTTACCGTCACCGGACTTCGGTAGTTGATAAGTTAATTTAAGTATTGTCCCTGTTGTTGTGAGCTCTGTGGTCATTGCACCAGACTGAATCGACCACAGAGACCCCTTCCCCGTAACTGAATTGCACCATCCCGTGCTAGATCCTTCCCGTCTTCTCCGTTCTCGTCGTCGTGCATAAAATTGCCTAATCTTGTATTGTTAGGCGAAAGCATAATTGGTTGCCTACCTACCAGTATAGTCGGTGTTTAATATTGACACTGACCATGTTCCCCGGTTAAACTGCTGTTCTCGAGCGTCTCGAGTGGTCCTTCGGGTAGCCCTACTGTAGGGTACCTACAGTATATTTATATTTATATTCATATATGTTTTTTTAATGTAATTAGTATTTATTAAGTCCAGTGCCAAACACGATAAAATGGAGAAGATTAAAGACCCAGGTTTGTAACTATTAATTTGCTGTTATGTTATTTACTTTTCAAAGGTATAAGCTTTTGAAGTTGAAAAGTGTTACTATATCCTCCTGGTTTTATGGTATGTATATCTATTAATATAACATCTTTGTCAGTACAACAAACCCTATTTTATTATTTTATATCAAATTATTTATTAGTTATCAGTGATAAATTATCAGTTATCAGTACATTTTAATTAAATTCAGAGATATCTCTACACTATTATAAACAATATATTAAAATCGACCTATATAATTATTATTTAAGGTGCCCGGTGCCATTGCCATTTTGTCTTCAAAAACACACTTTACAGGAATAATGATCCTGACTTGTAAAATCAATTAAATTTGATTTTTTTTTTTTTAACTGATAGAGGGAAATATTCTACAGCCCGCAACGATCTTAGTTTTATAATATTTAAATCTTAAATTTTTAAATAAGTCTTTAAAAAAAAGACAATGTTAAGTGTTATTTGCAAAATTATTTTATATCATTATTTTAATTAAAAAAAAAAAAATTATTTGAAAATATTCAATTGACAATGAGTTATCCATATCCCCGTGAAGTCATTTACATCTGTTGAAATCAACAACTATACGAGGTGTGGCAATTAAATAACGAGAATTTTAAGTTTTAAAACATTTATTTAATATTTACAACAATTTATGCACCCATGCCTTCACAGTACTCTCTTCCGAGTCTAATACACTTGGTCCAGCATTTTTCCCATTTCTGGAAGCACTCCTGGAAGTCTCCAGAAGTTAGGTTCTTCAACACTGACGTTACGGTACGTTTAATGTCTTCCAAGTCCTCATAGTGATGTCCTTTCATTGGTTTCTTCAACTTTGGAAATAGCCAGAAGTCCAGTGGAGCCAGATCAGGGCTATACGGGGGGTGGGAGAGCGTCGTTATGTTCCTACTGGTCAAAAACTGTTGAACTTTTAACGATGTGTGAGCAGGCGCATTGTCATGGTGAAGGACCCAACCATTTTTGGCTAATTCCGGCCTCACACGAGA
>JACXSJ010001549.1:0-74658 GCA_014851325.1 Pentalonia nigronervosa
GTAGTTGGGAAAAACATTCCCGGTAAAAAAATCCCCTCAATAAATTATTTATATTTAGTCAATCCCCAGTATAATGCTACTGGAGATTTTTTTTCCTAATGAGGACATTATTCTTCCGGAGATTTTTTGCGGAGATTATTTTACCAAGGTTTTTTTCTGCAATTCAGACGCAATAGGTACTTAAACTTTTTTCCAAGTAATTATAAATAAACTAATATTACAAAATATCTTAAAACTACAATAACAAATTCAAAAACCATTTTTTTTTTAATTTTGTGAATTCTTTTCGCACTTAAATTATATTACTTTACTTTGGATTTAAGATAAAATGGAACACATGATAAAATACAATGAAATGCATTATTCATTTATACCAAATGTATTTTATACAATTAATAAAAAATAACATTTAAATCTTTACCAAACACTTTATCCTAATTATTACTTTCAGATAAAAAAACAAAATGTCTGTAACATTAAATAAAATAATAAAATAAAAATGAAAATATGTTGAATAGGTACTTAATCTTAATGACTTTTAGTAGGTTATCGTTACACTTTAATATAGGTACATAAAAGTATAAAATGGTACATTGGTAATTACTTGAGATAGTATGCATATACTTTTTACTTCACTCATCTGTACAACTAATAATTGTAACATATTTTATTTTATTATTATTCAAGTTGACTAAGTTTAGTCTTAAGTTAAACAATTAATATATTTTTATTATATTGGATTTAAATTATTATAATATCTATTATGTAATATTGTAAAAAGCCGTTTGGCGTTAATTCCAATAAAATAAATTAAAATATATTATGGCTACATTATTTTCGCTTGGTTTATTCAGGATAGGCTGTTTTGGTTATGACAGTTGGAATAAAATGACTAATGATCCCGTCTCTGATTTTATTATTATCCTTTAATCTGTGGTACAACCTCAAAACAATACAACGTTATTCGTGACTTGTGAGGTACGTTGCGGGTAGGTTAGTAGGTAGGTTAGTCAGTTCGAGCAACCAAAAGTAACGTTGACAACGGCAACAAGTTTCGGAAACACCGTTTGTTTTGAATTTATTTGTCCAAACATATTATATTATACCCAGGTACATTATTACTCTCCTTTTCAGCTATGTGTGGTCGATGTATACCGGTGCCATGGAAACGCGCTGGAAAACAAAACGGCTTTCACCAGCGAATGTTTGTTTTTTTTTTTTCATCGCATTTTCTCGCAATCAAAACGCTTATAGCAGGTAGGTAGTTAAAAGCGTGCATTTACAAGTAAAATCTCGTCTGTAGCTGTTGTCGTCAATGTTTTATTTGTTCTGGGTAAATATTATTTTTTTTTTCCTTTTGTTTCTTTTATTAAATAATGTATTTTTTGTGTCAATTCAAATTATTGATTTTTAAATGCGCCTTGATTTATTAAATAAATTATCGGTGATGAATAAATAAATATGTTAAATAACAATGAACAAATATTATTGTTATTTTATTTTTTGATTTTACAGTAGAGATGATTTAGAAATTTTTCTTGTACCTATTAATCATAATTGTGATTTTATTATGCAGTTAAAGGTAACCATTGTGCATTGTACATATACCTCCAAATTATTTTTAATTCATAGTTAAAAATTACATTAAATAAATAAATTTAACTGGTGACTATCCGGTTTTAAAACCATTAACTAATTTTGAAACGAAGAATAAAGGTAGTTGATATTTTAAAACGTTTATTTAATTAAATTACATGATATCTACATAATAATATAATATACAAGCTTAAAATCCAATAAAACTTACCTTGTATATTTAATATGTCTGTGAGCGTTTAAAACAAATATATTTTATTATATTCATTATTCACTATACAGGAATGATTTACTGCAACAATCACTTATTGTATTTCGACCAGGTCTATTGTATTTATAAGCCTATGTCATTTGTACAATTTATTGAATGAATTTAAAAATTATTTAAACATATTATACAAGCTAGATATTTTATTCACTAAATTGTGCTATGAAATTTGTGGGTTAAAAGGTAAAATTATTAACCATTACATTAAGTATAATTGAATATTGCAGACTACAAGTAAACTACTTACGTATAACTCGTGATTTATCAAACTTATTATTAAAATTCACAGTTGGCCCATGGTTAGTCACAAAATAAGGATACTATAAATAATAAAATATTTAACATCTAAATAAATAATCATTAAACATTTGTTTGATGAATCAATAATGGGCTAACGGGACATGATTATTGATTATAGTCCATACAAATTTAGTGAATCATGTAACTAGGTACCTAGTCAATTTTAAAGCGACCCGGAATCGGTTATTTTAATTTGAATATAAGTTGTATAAATTCTTTTTTTTTAAATAATTACATTTTTATTTAAAAAAAACATTAAATTTGAGCGCTGTTTGAACTGTTCAGTTTGAAATTTTCTTCTGTGTCTATTTCATTAAACGAATTGAGCATCAAAAATGGTTCTCAGTGACGTCATCACGAAAAATGCCTGAGAGTCAAACGGTATGAGAACCAGAATTGGTACTCAAAGCGTGTAAAACAAATATGATTAAAACACGGAGGTCTAGAATACAAATTACGTGAGTACCAATTATGGTACTCATGGCAATCAACTTGTTAAATAATCAAGAAATGACATCAATAAACAGTTTAGATAAGAAAATTATAAAAAATATGGAAAAAAACCCGTAACCTATGTTATAATTCGTCCAAAAATACAATGGCATACTTGACAAACATTGTGAGTATCTATTTTGGTACTCATAGCGTTTGAAGACGGCTCTATAAAAATACCGTGGCAGTCAACTTGTTAAAGAAAAATAAACCGATTTGGAGTGAGTACCATATATAGTATTCAATGCCTATTGTATCATATTATTCATATTTATACGTTCATTTACATTTGACTTGTCGCATTTTGACTATTTATTATAATGAACGACGACGAAATTATTCGAACTCTGGTCATCAGATAAGTTTTCTGAATTTAATGATAGTGATGCAGATCCGGACTTTCTTTCGGTAAATATTGTTTAATTCATAATATTTTTTTTGTTTATCGTTTTTAAGTTTACAAATTTAAATTGTTTTATTATAAATATATTATTGGCAAGGATACAAATTGTTTTTTTCTTTGAGGCCAATTTTTTATTTTGTATAAGATATATTTTACGAATACTTTTTATCTATTTAATAGAAAATTTATACTACCTATTTCATTTTTTTATAGAATTCTAACACTGATGATGATATTATTCCTTCGAATAAATTACACGAAAATCAATTAAGTCACGTTTCTACTTTATGTTCGTCTGGTTGGGATTCAATAAATAATAATAATTCTAGTCCCGTGTTTAAAAAAACTAATTTTAAAAATCGTATTATTCTTTTGTAAGTGTAATTTAATATGTTTATGTTTGATTATTAATTTAAAAAGTTTAATGGGTATACTGTATTTAAGTCAAATGTTGTTCAGTTATTATTAACAAATATAATATATTTATAAAATATAACTTATAATTCATATTATATAACATAAAACGATTATTACTAATTATTAATAAATTATGGTTTTTGTTATTTGTGTTATTATAAATTTTGAAATAAAAAAGGGGGATATAAGTAACTGCTTTGCTTTACAATAGGTGTTGAATGTACCTCATCGTTGAGAAGTAAGTCATTGAAATGTATATATTAAATTTGAATTCATTGCATATGTAAAAAAAGATTCTCAGCGAAAACAGTCTATCAGAGTGTCAGCATATTATATTAGTAAGTATATCTAATATATTAGTTGTATATTTATATCGCTATTATTGTAATTTATTTTAACATGACTATTGATAAGTAGTATGTATTTTGGGGTTCTGAGTCCATTTTTACAGAGATGAAAAAAAGGTCAATGTTGGTATTACTGGCATACACACTCAAAAATTACAGTGTACACATTGTGATTTTTACAAGAACTATAATTAATCTATTAGTTTAATTATCAATTGATACATAAGTAATACATTTTTTTAAATTATGTCTTAATATTTATTGCTTAAAAAATGCTTACAGCTAATAAAAAAAAATATAAAAAAATTGTGTGATTAAAAGTTTTTTAAAAATAAAATATATTTTTACGAGTATAAAAAAAACCATTTTACACCTAATGTGTACACAGTAATCATTGAGCATGTGAGGTAGGTCTATACTTGAACTTTTTTCTTTTCTCTGTAAAAATGGACACAGAACCCTCAAATACATTATTCTATTGTAAGTTGAATTAATATTTTTCGAAAATAGCATTTTTATATTATTAATATTTTATTATTATTATATAGTATATTTTTATATTATATATTATTGTTATTAACTTTTGAGTCAATACCGACTTCCCGTAGAATGGTGTTAACTAGTTTAAACAACAATAGTATAACATTTTATGCTATTGTTGTTTAGATTAATTAATCTAAATGTTTTGAAAATAATTTCGTTCAAATTTAAACTTAAAATGTCTATGAAAAAATTGCACCTATCTATGTACTTTTAATATATTTTTAACTTGTTATTGTAATAACTTATGAAGAATCTTAATCGAAAAACGAATAACTGTAGATGGTAATTGAAATGTACACCAAATTTTTATATTAGCATGTACAATTTTTATATTAGCATATACATGGTTTAAATTGAAAAATATTTTGAATATTTTTAAGCTATTTATAAGAGCATTTAAAATTTGAACTTTTTAAAATAATTTTATTTAAATTCAAAAAAAAAAAAAAATTTAGCTGTATCAAAAAGCTTAAAAATTTAATACAAGGTTTCTCATAAGTTGATAAAATTGGAATTTAATAATATTAAAGTTACATTCACGTGATTTGTTTTTATAAGCATTTAAAGTTCAAATTTTGATAAAATTCATCAAAATTACGAAAATTTGCAAATTATTTTGTAGTTAAAAAAATTTTAAATTGTTAAATTTTTATAGCTAAAGATTCAAAAATTAAAACAAAGTTTCTTATAAGTTATCCATACTGTAACCAAATAATTCAAAAAATATAAAACATGGTTTTTATTTATAGATATTTTAAATTTGGACGAAGTTAGGTTGATATTTAACCGAAAAAAAAACAATTTTGTTATGATTTAAAAATATTATTCGTGGTTACCTATTTGAAACATTTAATGCATATATTATATTTTATACACACAATGACATTTTCAAATGCAATATTTTCGGCAAAAATTTATTCAACCTACTTATTGTATTACTAATAGTAAAATACATTTTTTTAATAGCAATAATATCATAAAATATTCTTAGTAATATAGGCTGACTGACCGTTTTCGCTTAGAATTGTTTTTGTATACAATGATATAATTGGATTGAATTCAAATTTATCATATTCATTACACTATTAGTGACACACAAATAAAAAGATACTTATAGCGAAATCAATACATTTTTCGCTCCGCTCAAAATCTAAAAATATTGATATTTTTGAAAGTCTAATAACTATTTTGTAATTTATTTACAAAATTTGGCACATTTTATCAATTGATTGGATAATGTTGTTGAGTGAGGTGATTATTTTACGTACATATATGGAAATTAGTCGAAAATGTATAGAGTTTAAACTCTCTATTACTTTATTCCTGATTAAGATAGTGTTATATACTGTGTATTCATTTATACATACTTAATGACATAAAAAAAACTCAATGATTATTGAGTATAGGTATAATAAAGTATTGAATTGCTATTTAGTCAATAAGTTTATATTCAGGTAGGTATATAAACATGTATAGGTATTGACCATTTTTCATGATGTCATTTATTGTAATTTATATGAGTTATACTTAAGAAATTTTTATGATATTTTTATAATTTTTTTTTTTTAGTTTCATTACATCAATTTTATTGCAAATAATAATTAACAATGAGTGATAGTTGGCGACAAACAATGATGAACATTACTGATCGTATATTCCCATCTCTCCCGCCCGAAGAGGAAAAAGTCGGGACAGCTTTTGGTTCGTTTTTGGTTTTGTAAATAAAAGTAGTTTTTGTTTATTAATAATGATAGTATTAGGAATTAATTTGTGCAATAAACCAGTATGTATATTATACATGTATATAATATATTATTTTAAATGCTTTATTTGCTAATGGTTTCAAAAAAAAAAAAGTTAAAATGCTTTATTTATTGTAGGTAACGAAATCGTATCTAGTCTTCCACTGCAAATGTCACTCTATTTTAACATTGTATACTTTCCATTTTGGCTTTATACGTTTTTATCACTAATCTCTTTGAAAGTAAGTTATATTTATTACATTGGTAATATAGTAAAATTGTTGATATAAAATATATAATATACATATTTTTTATTTGTTTTTAGTTGAATTGTTTAAACATGTTGACTCAAACTATAATTTCAGTGTCGCTATTTTTGATATTTATGCTGGAATGCGCTCGATTGTACTTGGGTGTTCAAGGAAATCTTATGGAAAAAGTAAGAGACTTTATTTTTTTTTATTAGAGAGAAAGGGGAAAACAGCCAAGACTTCCCTTAAGCCACTGATAATACTTCAAATTTCAATCGTGTTTTTTTTTGTGACGTTATAGATTCCGGATTTGGCTGCATTTTGGATGTTTTCGTTGATCCTTCAATTACCCCTACAGTTGGTATTTTTATTCCTAAATACCATGCCCGTTGAAATAGCCATCCAAGGAATAATGTGCATTTTACTCTTGTCGCAACTCATTTTTGGGTTCGTGGTCCTACGTGACATGGCGAAACATCACAAGCTCCGTTTTCACATATCACAATTTTACTGCAGCCAGCACAACAAAACCGAATGAATCCAAAACATGCTAATTATTTTTATCGTATATCATCCATAAATTTATATTTTAAATCATTTAAACGTATTATATAATATTTAACTATGGATTTTCAATTTTCATAAAATTTTATGAATGCGACTAAATCAAGTATTTTGTACACCTATATCTATGAGTTACATACAGAGTGTAACAGAAAGAAGCGATTATGATGAAGTAACTTTTGTTCTAATCAATATTTTAACATTTTTCTCTATACATTTTAATGATACTTGCACTATATTTAAAGTATACAATATTTTATTTTTATTTTTTTAAAACTGAAAATAAAAATTTTTAAATTTGATTCAAATTTTTTTGGAAAAATTGAAAATAGCTAATTTATAAATCTGATTGTAAGAAAAATGTTGATGGAAAAAAATAGTGTGGTTCAAGAAGTTTAAATTATTTTTAACCGTAATAACTTTTTTCAAAATATTATTTTTGGGAATTTTCAGACATGAGTAAATTTCAAACTATTTATTATCCATATAATTTTCATAATTTTTTTCATATGTTTAACTTTCATCAATTTTCTTCTTTTAGACATAAGTTTTTTCTGTTATATTCTGTATAGCTACCTATTTATAATTGATGAGTCGCATTATCGCACTATCGCAAAAGTATAAAAATTGTTTTGGGTACGGGTTTTTTGTGCACGCAGACGATGTTTACAAATCGGGTGGCATCGCAATGCAACAAAAGAACTTTGTTAAGGGCGAGTTAACGACCGAAAGAGGTAAATGAGTCGAGAGAAGGACTGGTCGGGCATATTCAAACACCAGATGGAAGAGATAATAGAATATTACGCGGAAACACAGAAGTATTTAATATAATATTATACATGTGCGGTATGTGTTCCAAGGGACGTTTTAAGGGTTAAACCATTGTCTAGGGAATCCGGGATACGCTAGTACGCCGTTTGTCTTACAGTTGTGCGCGCCATATCTCCGCATGTATAATATAATGAAAGTTAATGAGGCTGAAATGCAGATTGCACAGCAAGACGGTGCCGTTTTCGCTGATTAATAGCTCCCCGTTCGCGGAGGAAACAATGCGATAATAACTTTATTACACCGGACGAACAAGTCGTGTCGCTCAGGAAATCTAGCCCAGAGTGTGTTATCTGGTCTCCCGAGATTTATCTCGTGTTGTAATCGCATTGGTTTAATATAATACAATATTCTGACAGACATCGGTTCGTTTCCAATATTATATTACTGTAATATAGCATATTATTGTAAATTACTGTGACGCGTAGTTATGATATACCTAAATATGAATAATATTCTTTTCCTATATTATTATTTATTATGTACCTAATGCTCAAAAAGATGTCAATAGAGATAAAAATAATTCACCCATATAAATTATGATTGTTCAAATTTTGTTTTTAGATTATGTTACGTGACCCATATTAATAGTTACTAATCTTATAATATAGTTTATACAATAATATATTTTCTAAGTTTAATGTCTATATAGTAACAATAGTTGCATAGAAAATGAAAAATACCATAACTATTGTACATGAATCACAATAATTGTTACGCTTAAAATATATTATGTTAATTATATTGATTAGTCATATAATATATTATGTTTAACTGATTTCAATCTAATGAATAGAAGTACTATAACTTTGATGTCATGTTTATATAGTGTTCTTTTTTAGATTCTCAGAGGATTGTGGAACGATGAATGTATTGGTTTTTATGTCTGTCATTGATTTTTTGAATAGCAAAAATATTTTAATCTTCAACTTAAAGAAGAGTTTTTGATTGAAAATTGAATCTAGTGTGACCTATATTTTCACTAAATATTTATATTAGTATTTTACAGACATGTTTGAAATTTGTCTAGCTTTTTTGAGCTATTTATAGGTTTTTTTTTTAATTTTTT
Source organism: Pentalonia nigronervosa (assembly GCA_014851325.1). Taxonomy (NCBI): domain Eukaryota; kingdom Metazoa; phylum Arthropoda; class Insecta; order Hemiptera; family Aphididae; genus Pentalonia; species Pentalonia nigronervosa. Next base: position 8,821 of record JACXSJ010001549.1, read on the forward strand.
AGTTTTTTTTTTCACAGATGTGGACAAACATTTTTAGGCTTAGTCAAATAGTTTAAAAAATGTAATTCAACATTTCTGGTCAGTTGTACTTTAAAGTAATAAGAAAAAATATAAAATAAAAAATGACAATTTTAGTTATTCTGTTGTTATTCAATAAATATAAGGATTTAAAACTTTTCATCATTACAAATATTATTATTAACAATGAAATTTTCAAAATATCAGTGGTACTTTCCGTACCCATAATTAATAAAAATATATGCAGGATAAAAAATATCTTTAGAAATATTGGCTGACAGACTGCCACCGTTCAGAACCATTTTTCGTACCTATATCTATGCAATATTATTATAAATGTATTATTAAATTCAAATTTAACACATTCATTATATATAGTGACCTACATAATTACGAGGACACAAGGTACACTAAATCTTTAGATATCTATACAGCAGAGCGAGTTTCCCACTTTTTGAAAAAAATATGTATTTATCTTAGTTTTATTTAGAATTATGCATATTAAATAGTAATCAAGTTGAATGGTTAAATTACACTATGCCTCGAGCAATACGAAAGTTAATGTAAATTTTTAGTTAGCTTAATAATATTATGCAATGGGTTTGTAGTTTTGTTAAATATAGGTTTCAGAAGATTTTTGTAAATTTGTTATGTAAATAAATAACATTAATATTCTATTGGCTATGCTTGTATATTATTAAAATAAAAACAAAACTCATTGTTATGTATATACTCCCTAATCAACTCCAAAAGTTAAAATACAGTTTTTAGTATTTTAGCTTCACAATTGTACCTTATTACCTTAAAAATATTAATAGCTAACGTGAATTTAAGTTCATTATAGATAATTTAAATAGGTATTTAATAAAATCACATTGGTTTAATAAAGATATATTTCTAAACATATTTTGTATATTCATTGTATTTTATTTATTTTTTGGCAACCATTGAATATAAACCTTTTAAAATTCGTTTGTATTCTGTTTATAAAAATAAAGTAGATATTAAATATTTTTTTTTTAAGCAGTATGTCATCTACAAACAACTCGAAAATTATACAGTGGTATAATAGTAAGTTACACATTTTTAATTGTCAATAGGACATTATAGAAACTGGCAAATAATCACATTTCAATGTAACTGGGTTTATTTTTTATTTTTTATTCTACCACTTCTTCCATAGGTTCGTAACACTTCGATAAATGAGTGTCACACAAGAGGGTATACGACGGGACATAATGAATCGCACTTGCAGAGAACAGGTGGCCCTTTACAAGGGGTGGATGGTTGGTTGTTGTAACGAAGGGTCGTCTCACCCTTCGGGCAATCCTAGCTGGCAGGTCAATTTAATAGTCATTCGTATTTTGTTAGAGTATGTTTAAAAAAAGCATCCCCGGACTAAATGGTTTTTAGTTCGTCTGGAATGACAAAAACTTTGATTAGAACATTTGTATAGTTAGAATTCGTTTACAAATGCATTCGTTGTATATACTTCTCTGACATAACCTATTGATAGAACGTACGCATGCTTTAGTAAAATATAGTTAATTTTAACTGATACATACTTTTTACTGTAACAAAAGAAAAAGAATATTTTTACAAAAACAAGAAAAGTTATTGTTTAGAAATTTTAAACAATTAATACAGTGATTAATCGGTATATTTACTATTTAGTATTTCAGTATATGCCAGTATGCCAGTATCTAAAAATACTAACTAAAACACTAGATTACTAGAGCAATGTTTTTTGTCATTAAATATGAATAAAAAAATTATATACCTACTATATATTTTAGTCTAAATATACAAAAAACATATTTTTTTATTACTGCATGCACTTAATACCTAGTTAATTTTATAGTTATATTTTAAATATATATGAGAATATCACGAACAGCAAGTTCAACAAATAAATATTATTTTAATGGATTGAATATCTATCCGTATTACTGAATGCAGACAGCATGTGATATCACATCCAAGTTTTAAAAATTGTCATTAAAAGCTAATAGGTTACCTAGCTGTAATAGAATATTTATAACCGAATTATCAGTAAATGTACCTCCAGTAGGTATTACAAATGTTAAATCAATACTTTATTTTGCATATAATTTTTTTATGTATCTAATGCAAATTACAATTATCTATGTGCAAGATTCTATTTACACAAATGATAACGACTATAATGTCAAACATCTGTATCTCTTCTAATAAGTGATCGATAATATAAGTATAGTTACGCTATCTATGATATTTTTAAAAATAAATCTGAGTTACAATTATAGACATGTAACTAGATTCTCTTACTTATAATCAACATATGTCTTATTTACTAAAACTATAAACAAGTGATATGCGATATCATACTGTTTTAATTAATATTCTTATGGTAGTTTGTCCGTTGGTATAACTCGTATACTGCACGCCTGCGCTTAACATTACAATATCAGCCGCGGTAGCTATTATAATGTATTGCCTAGAACATTTTTTAAAAATAATTTTACGAAAAAATCTCTCGATCGTAATCGCTGGAATAGTGATTTTCGATGGTGAGGGAAGGGGAGGGGAGGGTAATAGTATATAGTGGTTGCGGTGTTGGGGACGTGGGCGGTTTGTAAACCATCGGGAGTCAATTCGCGTTGGACGGTTCGTGGACCGCGAACATCTGGTTCTCCTCAGCCACGGCGGATTAAAACGCTTATTCGGCCGACGACCGCGCTCACATTATAACATAACATATTATTATATTTTCATAGAAATAATAATATCGATCGCGGAATCGATCGCGATCCGCCCGGACGACGCTACCGCCGTCTCTCTCCCGTACGCATTATAATTTTTTATATTTAGCACGCCCGCTGGATATACGACCAGAACGTTTAACGAGCTACGCGTCGCGGGCAGCTAACATGTGTTGCGGCCAATAGTCTCGCGCGGCAGATGCGGTGCTCGCACTAGCACACGCGCAAAAAAATATATTATATAACACACACACACACACACACACACACAACCACTCGTGATCCTTTTGTACGAATCACACGAGTGGCGCTGCACCCTCTCACCACTCGTTGCACTCGTTGCACTCGTTGTCGTCGTCGTCGTCGTCGTCATCGTCCGTCCGTCGTCCGTCGATGTCGATGTCGTTATAATATTATATTTGTGTGCGCTCGACGGGGGTCGCGTTAATCAACCTTTTCCGCACAACATATGGAACGTTTTTCATCGCGCATATGCCGGCCTATAGTATTATAATATATTATACGATATACGTCGTGTATATGTATATGATGTACGCGACCGACGAGGGTTACGTGCGCCTTTTCACCGCGAACATTGAGTCATACGCGCCGCGTACAAATAATACACCAATATATATTATTACTGTATGGAGGTATTCTATACATATCTATATTAATAAAATTCAATGTGTGTGTGTGTGTGTATACGCGTGTGTAAGCGATCCACGACCAAGTCTATCGCACTCGTGGTTCTGAAATTTGATAAATAGGTAATTTTATATCCGATGATGTGCACTTGGAGCCGATTTTTTAAATTTTCCACTTTAAAGAGGGGCTCACACAGGGATTTGCTAGCTCACAAAAAACGAATATTTTTTTATTTACACCTGCAGAGTTGCCATTGCTGGTTAGGTACATAAAATAAAATAGTGATCATAGGTAGTTGTATATGATTTTAGATTTGGTCTAAAACACTCAAATTACTGTGTTAAGAACCTGGGCGGTTTATATTTAATGGAGTTTAAGAAGGTGTAACTTCATGGCGGAATTTTATTTGTCTCGAGTAAAGTCAACTAGTATTATATAGTTTATGGTAATATAATAATTATATCATTATAGTCGTTTGGTATTGTAACATGCCAAAGCAATGACGGACTGACATATCAGTTATATCCCATGACTATTAGTGTGGGTTGCAGTCGATTTTGTGATTCCGCAATAGTAAGAAAACTGATCGTTGAAAGTCAATGATATAATACGGATACGCGTTTCATTTTTGGCATTGTGTCTTGAAGAATATCATAATTATAGGGTCGGGTGAGGTCTTGGTATATTGTTGTAGGATATACATCGCAGTATCGCTCTATTCGTTAACATAAGGGACGTTTGTACAAAAAAAAAAAAAATGTGGTGGGTGTTTTTGAAAACTATATATTTAAAATTTTAAATATTATAGGTAGAGGTCCGAGCTTATTTTGGGTACTGTTTAGACACGCGAAACACCCTTCTGCGTACTTTTCTATATGATATATATATATTATATTATATTCAATGCTTTTACCAGTTCAATCTCTGTGAAAAATCTACTACGTGGTGACCTCAACGACGATAACATTTTAATTATTTTGTTATTATATATCTAATTAATTCGACGACGAATCGGTTAGGTATACGGTGGTAATACGTGTCGTACAATACCGAGCTGAGTATTAAAATACGTGGTTTTGAGAAAAGCGTGTCGTGACAACGAATTCGATTAAAACAGTAGACCAACCAGAGTAATCTAGACGTATCTCGGTGAAATTGTAAACTTTACGAAACGTGCCCCTCGAAAGTATAGTGTGTATATTATTATCAATTATATGTAATAGCCGCGGCTATAATGGATACACGCGTGACCTACCTAACCACATAGTTATTAGCGTTTCATAGATCGATAGATGTAACATAAACTGACGAGTTCGATATACAGCGGCCGCATATTTGTGGGAAATATAAATAATTAAGGATTCATTTTTGCCTGTAGTACGCCAGATGATTTATATCAGAAGTTTTCAAATTTTGATTTTCGCGTACTACTCATATGTGTATTACGAATCAGTCATATACCACTTATGACTACAAATATAACTATATTCAGAATTTAAATAAATTTATAAAAATAATATTATAATGTACAAAAATAATAATTTAGGTACATTTAACTGTATATTTAGTATTTATCTATTTATACAAGACATACACAAATATTAAACCCGCTACAAACATTTTCGGTAGGTAGTAAAAATATGTATTTATTAATTTTCCGTATTTCCACTACACTGCCTTCCTCGTACCATAGTTTGAGAATCACTGATCTATAATTTAATTCTGTGCGGTATACCTAATATAGGCAGTTAATTTCCCACTTATAGCAATCATATACAACAAATGCCGGTTGGATTCTATTGCGTCGAAGAAATTTAACACACACACTGGAAAAGTTGTGTCGAACGCAAACCCAAGTGTACAGAAAAGTATTAATGGCTTTCCAAAGTGTTCTTCAATCGTCAAAGTCTCGTTCTTATTATTAACCGGGTGTCACTATACACGCATTTATATATATATATATGATATGTACAAAATTCTCTGGCGGCGGACTCGTTTCGGTTCGTTACGCCCGACCAAATTCGATCAGTTTCCCCGGCCGATTGAAAATATATATGTATAGACGGATAGCGCGATTGATTGATCGGGCACTGTGTAATTGGTATTTTGCCACCTGGGGAATCGCCGAATGTACGCGATCGTCGTCGTCGTCGCATTCGTCCTGTCGCACTCTGTCTGCCCCGGGGCCACAATTATTGATGATTTGGCTCCACCGAAAAAGCAAAAACCTAGACTTGTGGGTGTACGGGAAACCTCACCTCCCCCCATGGGAACCGCCACAGCGGAGTCTGTGTTGTGTGTCTGTGTAACTGTCGCGCAATAAGTCTCTCCCGCGCGCCCTGCTGGATCGTGTCCTAGAAAGTATTTTCTCCTATCCGCTCTCCGTTCGCGCGTTGAAATCGAATCCGGCGATAACCTCGACTATATATATATATATATATATATATATATATATATATTGTGCTCTAACTGTGCGGCGTATAAATAATATAGTATATATTATAGTATTACCTCCAAGTCGTATAGTGAGGTGTATATATAGTCATCTGATTTTTTTCCATTCGCGTTTGTTATTGCGTTATGGTCGGTGATGTATTCTGTACGGTGACGTATATAGCAATGGATCTGTACAAAAAAATAGCAGTTCCAATGTATACTATTTATGACTGAGATTTTTTTAAAATGTATTTTAGAAGTTTGGTCGAAACTTATTTAAAACCGCATCAATAAAATATGATAAGCGCAGACAGTTTTTTTCAGACGTCCGTAAGCAATAAACATGCATATTATTATCGTGTTCCGTCGTGATTTGTCAAATGTACGTTTGATTTTTTATTTATTCCACCTGTACAAATACTAAATTACTGAAGCGTTTCATTAAGTCCTGCTACTTCTCCTCCTTTTCCAAAAAAATGGGTAGTTATGTCTTATTATGATAGATTGATATTTTTTCGTTTGAATTACTTTTATTTTCTACAAATTAAAATGTTATCCTTCTTGAAATTGGAACGGATTTCCGCCTACATTTGCAACGAATGCTGTATGTTAGTTGCATATTTTGACGGTCTCCGGTCGGCGAGTAAAGCTAAAACTAATCCTAAGAATTCGTAGTGAGGGGCTTATAATGCCCAAAAAGCACTCGGCGAGGGACGTCTGGATTTACGGATCTTATCATCACTTCATTATTAATTCCGGTGTTGAGCTTTCGACTGTCTGTACAGGGGGTAGTTAAATACCAAATCGCCCAAAAAATTTTGAATGTGCCACTTCTTGCTCTTTTTACTTAATGACGATTAAAATGCAATTTCATCTAAACACTTAATATGATATAGAAAATACAAAAGAAAACACGCGAAAAACGGTCTAAATAACTCGATCCGACATTTAGATCGGGTTAGGGTGAGAAAGATGTTATGCATAATGTATAAACACGCGGTATGATTTGCGAATAAATTCGGAGCGCCATTTCGTGTGCCCGTCATCGTCGCTCCGGCGAATCAGTCGTCGATGAAACGCCGAACGATATATTACAATCACGGGATGATTCGGCAATTTTCCTCCGCGTTCATTCCGCGCGGTAGCTTTATATCTTATGCTGGTTTTAATTGAATTCGACTACTACGTGTCGTCTACGATTTATTCCATCTGAAAACCTAACGCTGAATCAGTTATATATATATATATATATATATATATATTATACACATTACTCATAATTTATTATACTGATGTACGCACAGTGTGTCTATTTGACGGCGCGAGAAAAAGATATTGGTTATTTTGTATTCTTATTCGTAAAATCTTTACCTATTATATTAAAATATATTATATAAATTATGCCCAGTAAATTTCATTATACATTATATACAATGTGTGTGTGAGGATGTATGAAATATAAATGTCTAAACCGCGAAACAAAACGTAATTCGATAATCGGGCGGCAAGGCGCGACAATAAAATGTACGATAAACCATATTATTATGTTATACACAAACGATATATTATACTATATAATATTATTATTTTTATTGCATATATATCATGTTAAATAAGGGCAGGAGAATAGAATGTAGTGGTAGTTTTCGGTTTATAATGAATTATTTGTGTTGTGCGTTGACACAATATTATTATATAAATAAACCTAACCCAATATATTCGAACGTTATATTTTTTTAGACTTAAATGCCTTACAACCTTATCAGGGTATATAATTGAATTAAAATTTACAGGATAGTAGGTAAATGTTTCAGGTAATAGGTAAATTGTTATAATTTTATCAGCAATCATGATTGATGTGATGAACTATATTCAATAAAATTAGAAATTGATGTATGTCATCTTAATTATTAATCAAATTTAAATTTGCATGGACCTATAAAATAAATTTGTTGATATATGTTAATATAGAGTCTATATTATAAACCACTTTAATAATAATAACAACTGTATAATGCCTGTTTCAGAGATTATTAATAAGCGCCGTTATGATAAGATATTATTTTATATCTTCTTCGAAAAATGTAAAACGTTGTACGTATATTATAGTCGAATTAAATAAGCCATTCTAAAACACGACTGAAACGTTCAGAAATACGTGTTAAGTCCGTCGTGGTGTATCGGTGGAAAAACTTTGGTCGGGGTCGTTTTTGTGGGTAATATGACAATTTGAGGGATTGATTTGCACATTTGTCACGCGGTTATTACACCACTACGCGGCAGAGCCTGTGTTTATTTGCAAGCCTTTGGCACAGGTCAACAAATCTCTGTCACCCCACTACCCCTTCTGTTTTCTTTTTTTTGGTCACCAGCAATATGTATATTTAAATATAATGAAATTTAATATTTTTTATGAATAACACATTCATTTTGATAATTTTCATAAATTAGCTGCATATTTAATAAAAAAAAAATAATAACGGTAAAAAACTAGTAAAAAAACTCTTTAATAGAATCGTTTTTTTCACCGGATCATCATTTAAAAAAATGTTTTACACATGCTACGTTGTATAATAAGATATAATTTATATTAAAAAAAAAAAGGTTAAAGCAGGCCTATCAAATTATTTGTCACGCCGGTATCTAAAATCTGACCGTAATAAATTCACACCTAATCTTATATTATTATACCCATGTAGGTGTAGTGGTACAGTGTGATATATTGATAATCTTGCAGCAGATTGGATAATATTTTAAAACTTATTTTGTAGAGAATACTGATCATAGTATATTATTTAATTTCTTTATATTGTGTCAAATTAAAATCGTTGTGTAGATCTCAGGCTGCTATTTCAGACCAGGATTTCATATAATTCACTAGGTATTCCAATGTTTATTTATTATTTTAATAAGGCTATCAATTACAAATCATAAGACCACCATAATTGTTTAAAAGAAGATATTTTTTAATAAATAATGTTGTTTAAAAAATACAAAATTATATATAAAGAGAAAAAAAATATTAATATTATTATTAAAATAACCTAAGTTAAGAGTACCTATAAATACTATAATATTGTATGGATACTTTAGGATACTTTAGGATGGATCTTTTATAGATTATAGAAGTCTGAAAATTTGGTTTTAAATATTATCATTTATCCATTGAAATTCGGCCTACAATATATAAGAATAAGAAGCATAATAGGTATATTATTATGTTCAACGTTTTATATATTATAAGGCTGATGTTAAATGATGAATTTTCGAGTTACATATTTAATAATTTGTCAGAAAAAAAGCTATACAAATCATAATATGAACTACAGTTTCATTTTGTGTTACAAATTTTTCTTTTTATAAACACATATATATATAATTATATATAAATAGGATATAGAGGTAACATATGGGACATTCAGTCATCCCCTTACTCTCGCAATTACGGGTTTGCTGATGGGGTGCTATGGATTTTGGCGTGTATATAATATTGTTTTGTGGTTCGTATATTGTATATGTGTGATATATGCCGAGCAAAATATATAACAGGGACGAGGACGGTGAATATAATAATATACGGTATATATTTATAGTTTATTCATAGAAAATTGACTGTTTCTTTCTTTGCCCTCTAAAGACTCAAAAACTACTGGACCGTGTTCAGTAAAAGTCAATAGATTTCTTAAAATTCGGCTAGGGTTTATAGCTTTGTTTTTCAAAATTAAGGTCACTGAAATGATAGATGCATCGATTATAATAGATAATCGGCTAATGCATATATTATTCGTCGCGTTATAATATCTAAATGACTAAATGACGCGTATTATGCAAATCCGCAGATTTTGACTAATTGTCGCTAAATTTTATATGCATATTATTTGCAGGATCCCGGATTGTAAGAGTATTATAATATAAATCATGAGTAATATCTATTATAATATATAAAAGGCAAAATGTGTAACTGAGGCTGTTGTAGATTCAAAAACATTCGACCAATTTTTACGATTCAATGAAGGTTTAGACAATAGATAAACCTTTTATAGCTTAGAATGGCTTTAATAATATTAAATTTATTATAGCATATTAGTTCATATCTGCTTGCAATTGGTTCACTCGTAAGAAAAAGAAGTTACTCAATACTATCCGCCGCAGGTGGATTGCCCATCTCTGCAATTCATTTATCCCCGGGCGACGCCGGATGATACTGCTTGTATTATCTACATATATTTTATACACGCAGCATAACATTATATATTACTGAATATAGTGTACATATTATATAGACATAGACAAAAATATGATATTGGCATAGACTGGGTCTGTGAATTCAAATCAGATCCACGATAGAAGGCCCTAGTGGTAATATATACTATATTAGAGACAAAGTAATATTATGATAAAATATAATATTATATAATATACAACTGCGTACATCGGTCACTCGGTCACTTGATCGTTTCCTTTATCTCGGGTGTCTTACGCCGTAAATATAGACAGGAACGGATTGTAAGTTTTTGAGGTTTATATGCGGCAACGATACGAAATGCACATAATATACGGCTACAACTCGCGTATCATCAATCGATGGATCAATGGTGTAGGAAAAAAATGAATCGTCTTCCCGTATTGTTATTCCGCCGTCTCCTCGCCGCGGGTGACGCGCGAAATACGACTGCTAATAGAATCGTAATCAACGCTGCGGCAGTGCCCTCGGAGCTTCGACAGTAAACCAAATGCGTTTATTACCATTCGTTCGAATATTATTCATTCCGCCGGGTTATTACTGCCGAGGCTGGAGACCATTGTTATCGTCAAACAGAAGGGTTTGTGTTTGTGTGTGCGCGCGCATTTATATGAATAAATATATTATAATATAAGAGTTCATCGGTTTTTTTAAACACCCGAACAAATAACAATAAGTACCGGAGTAGTCGTGTTCGCGGCGAATGAATACATTACAAACGTTATTATTATTATATTTTATCGTCCGTGACGTCACGTTTTGAGACTCGCCGCAGTACGGCTATAAAACGTTACGCTACAATAATATAACATCGCGTATACAAATCGAAACCGTCACGACGATTAGTGCGTTGCACTATTTATGATGTGCAGGGTCCGATTGCAACACAGTGGCAAGGGTCGATTTTCGAGCCCCCTTATACTAATTTTTATACCTAAGTATGGTATGCGAATACCGAACCCCAATTTCTGACGTTTCGTGTGTACTTGTTAGGTACACGATATTCGCAAAAAAAAAAAAAATGTTTGGCAGCATAGAAGATTAATCTTAAAGTAAATTATGATAAATATTGAACTAATAATTATGCACCTACTTTGTTTCAAGAAAGGATTTATTTTTTTAAATGCATATTCGTTTGATTATACTCATGGCTGTAGAAAAAAAATGTGGCATTCACGACGATTATGAATAATTAGTGTGTGCGTTATTTACATTGACAGCGTACTCGAAAACCGTGATAAGATACAATACAACGTGGAGCAATTTAAGATCAAAAAAACTACGTATGACGATAATTGGCTTTTTAGAACTTATTAAGATGACCATTAAAGAGAATAATTTATGAAGGATATACATGACGTATCAAGTATATTAAATATTTACTGTTATTTGTTATGAAACTATGAATAGTATCGTTTTTACATACAAGAGTCGCCTGAGATTCGAGCTCCGTTTAAAAGACAAGTTCATAATCTGTGTACCTATATAAAAATCAAAATATTATTTGAGTAGGAAAGCTCAGTTGTGGAATAGTGACGATAAAAACAGAGGACCAATTATATAAAACATTATATTAGTATATAATATACAAGATGTTGAATTATAAGCTACTGATATTATACAATTTTTCATTTTTAAACTATAGCCTCACGTATAATTTACAGTCTATATGTTAATTAATCAAGTGCATAGGTAGGCATACTATTTTATATTATATAGGCACCATGAGTAGCATTTTAAATTCAAAAATATAATTGTATTCGAAAACGTCTGATTTGCGGATTTTAAAAATGTATACTATAAAATAATTATTAAATTCAAATCCATCACACTGAACCATATATATTGTCCGCAATCGGAAACAAAAAATCCCTCAGATATTATAATATAATAGAAGTACGTACAAAATGATTATTTATGGTGCACGCACCGCAAAGGGACTGTCCATTTCTAAATCGGTTTACAGTTTTATTTATTTTTTTTTGTTTGCGGTTATCAGTTCCAACCCCGGGATAAAAAAACTAATCTTCAATAATTGCTCAAAGCTGGACACCCTCTATCACACCCTTGTTGTAAAAAAAAATAAAAAATGCGCATAAATCGTGGGTGACGTATGAAAGCCACAGCGCAATTTTTGAATTTAAATGCGATCGTCTATCTGCCACATCTAAATCTGAAAAAGTAATTTCGATTTGAAAAAAATAACACGTAGATAAGCTTAAATGATTTTAATCGGATGCATCATTTATGGTTATTGCGTGATATATATATTTATATATATATATATACGAAGAGTAAGCGTACACATCTAAAGTGTTGTATGGTTCATATATAATATATAGTGAAATAAAATATTTTATTAAAAAATTCACGTAACACGCGTGCACCTAGAAGTTAATTAAGATTTATTTTTTTAATATAAAAATACGTCAAACTGTGGTATTGTCTATCGAGAGTATTGTAGACCTCATCTTTAACTATAATATGTTTGTGTGGCGTTTAGTCAAATCCACAATAAGAATTTAAATACATTTCATAATTTATATATATATATTCAGGGTACTTAAAAATGTAGTTAAATAGGTGGCTAATGTGAGTATGCTATTACAGTTTATATTATACATTTACGTGAAGTATTTTATAACGATACAGCTAAAATAAAGCACACTCGAGAGAGATATTCTACAATTCAAGTAACGAAAAAACTTACTAACAATTATTATCGGAAATATCTAAATTTGTGAAAATATTAAATTAAGTATAAAATATATCATATTACATATATTATTGGTTTATAATATTGCCAAGTATCTACAATTTATAAATGAAAGCTGGGAGTGTCTCACAAACAGTTGGTTAGTTACTCGTATATATTGTTATGATTTATGACAGTGCATGTAATTTTTGTACATAAGTATCCACTTATTGAAGACTCACTATATAGGTACTAATTTTATTGACATTTGTACGTTTCAAATCAATCGATCATCTTTAAATATGTACCTACTTGAATTTCAAGGCGTTTTAAACGCTGTGTAACATGACGATATTAAATAGATAAGATGCAATTTATTTTATAGAGATAGAAAAAGACTAACGTTCGAGAAGTAAATCCTAAGAACGAACTGTTCAATTGTACTCAGCAGTTGTGAACTTATTCGACAGGATTTCCCAGCACACGGATTCGTCTTGAATACGAAAACAATCAAGGGGACGGCAAGCGGCTATAAAAATGTGTAATTGATGCTGTATTCGGCGCACGTACACAAAACCGCACTAACAAATTTCCACTAAACACTTTCCCGGATGCTTAATTCCTCTTTTGTCACGCCTAAGGGGAGAGACCGGGGAAAAGGACACGGGCCGGGGATTACGTCGCATAGACTTAAAACGGAGTTGACGAAGCCTACGGCATTTCCCTAAAATAATATAAAAATAATAATAATAAAATGAAAATTGTCCTCGTTGCTGACATTGTCTTGACGTATTCTTTTTCAATCGATTTGTAATTTTATCATAATTTTATCTGCTATAATATAACTACGACATTTAAATGATTATCTATTATTACCTAAGACAATATTATAATTCGTTATTTCCTACAATTGAGCTGTGATAATATTACAATATTACTACTTACATACCTAATAAACTGTAAAAACACTTACTGATTTAATTTGAATATTAATGTACATAGTTTAAAAATGTTGAGGACAATTTAACGATAGTAATTAGGTGTATTATAATAGAGCGTGAAAAACATTATATAACAAGAATAATTTATATAAATATTATAAATTGTATTGACTTATTGTAATAGAAATACTAAATAGTAATTTTACTAATTGCAGTTTATGGTATAGAAGAACTATTCCATATTATTATTCTATTAGGTATTGCTACAATATTTACAAATTATACTTACGATTGAAAAATCTATATTGTACATAATATTATATTTAATTAATAGGCACCGATAGAACAAAATCATATGCTTTCAACTGTTAACCAGATTACTAGAAATTTTTATTTCGAGTTGGTTTAATTTTCTGTTATTATATTGTGGACAAATTTCGACAAACGCATTAAAAATGTGTTTTTGTATAAACAATATTATTAGTTATTACATAATTATATTTATAACTTGTTCATACTCAATTATAATATATAGTGTGGTTTATAGTGCACATTGCAAACTCAAGTGATGTTTCAATTACAATAATCGCAATAAAGTAGTAATAGTTTAAAAGTACGACTAAGACTTAGTAGTAAGACACTAAATGTATTCTAATTTCTCAAACATTTATTATTTATTAACATGTGGTTCACGGAAGTAAATACAATTTAATTTGGGGGTGGGAGGGTTTTTGAAATATCTGAAGGCCTAGGTTTCTAACTTATCCTTACCACCAAATACCCGTCTTCCCTCTATATCTGTTTAATAAATGCTTTACATATGTACATGGACATTATTGTACCTACGGCATATAATATAATTATTAATTATTATTTGAGTGCATTACATTTTACTGTATATCATTACTATTAAACTGTATTACTATAGATATTTGTTAACTGTTGTGTTGTATGAGCCAACGTGTTTTGGTGAAATACACAATTAAATTAAAATATAATAATAATAATACTGTCAAATAGACAGAATCATATTTATAATATAAGTCAATGAAGCAAATGAGCTGAGCTAGCAGTTTGTAAATAATATATAAGAACGTGAGCACCGCGGTAAAAGGGCAATGCGGGTTTTCTATCGAGACAATAGTGTGTGTAGAGTTTCATAGAGACCCATGTTTTATATGTTTGTTTGTTGAATATAATAAAATTCGTTTTCAGTGCAGATTATTATATTATTATTGAGTAGCCACAACACGTTAGCTTTACTCCGAATCTGATCTGTAACCGATTGATTTATGGTCTTTGAAGGCAAGATCTAAAAGGTGAAGTGGTCATACCGACATTTTGAGAACAATTCTGTAACCGGTTGATTCATGGTCGTTTGAGTTCTCAAAATTAGGTAGAAGTATACCATCGAAAGTTAGGTATACGACCGTTGGTAGGTTTTGATTTTTCAAAAGCAATCATTGATTAATTATACAATATTATAACAATTTTATAAATTTAACTATTATAACTATTCATATACAGTAGTTGTCGCTTAATGTAATCACTTTGGTACAGGACATAACTGATAACATAATCCGATTGATAACACTAAACAAAAGTTGAAAAAATAATAAAACATACGTTAAATAAAAAAAAAAAATAATGTACTGATGCATCAAATTTTATACATAGTTATTAAAAAATATTAATTAAAAAAATTTTAAGCAATGGGGATTTTTACTTTTCCCTATAATCAAAAGTTTTTGTTTTTTACCTGACATACTCGCACAACATAGAACAGTGATACGCTCTTTTGATATCTTACAACCTTTTGTGTTTTCATTTTTGAATAAAAATAAGTATGCTTAGGTAAGGCACAATAAAATAATCCAATTTTATGGGCGTTGTAAACATTGTCGGGCGTATATCTGAAATAATTTTTGCCATTCAATTTTTATACAATTTTCTGCTGCCGAGAAATTCACGTCTTTTTGTTCTCCGTACGCTCGTTTGTATACAATATTTTCGCGTTTTTTCCAGCAATGAAACCAAAAAAATTTTATCATTCTTCTGAAGCAATAAAATTTGATAACATTATGCGGCGTATTGATTACAAAAACCGACATAATTTACACATATAAATAAATATCCGGCCCGTATTTATACTTTTTGAAAACAATATAAACGATTAATAACATTATCCGTGATTACAATAAGCGGCAACCACTGTACCTACAATATACCTATAGTTAGTGATTACAAATAACATTAATTCATCTAATTCATCACTAATCCTACTAGTGTAGGTATGCCATATTTGGCTAGGGTATCATCGGAACTTTTTAGGAATTCTAGAATGGGGTATATAAAAATACTTAATTTTATGATAAAAATTATAATTATTTAACACGATAAGAATATTTTTAATATATTGCAGAAGTACTTAGTGGCTATACTTTTTAGAAGATTTTGTTTTTTTCAACAATCCTTTGTACCCTTTAATAAACTTGTAGAACTCTGAACAAGTCATGTCACAATTAAAATTACATTGTAAAATCGACTCTATATAGTCTTTAGGAGTAGGCGATTCATTCATCAGTCCACTGGGCCGGTATTAACGAAACAACTCTTTCCATTGTGACATTGTGTGCAGGGATTGCAGACAAATACTCGAATAATTTAAAATCAACAGTTATCATTTGTTTTCATGATTTTTGGTTTCTTTAAAAAAGTAAATCTATTTCTCTTCCACCGAATTGATCAATTTCCATTCTTCCGAGGCAAGTTCAGCTTCTAAGAAACTCTTGAGATATGTTGTTCAATGAGATTGACGTTCAAAATGTTCACACCATTACAATTACTGTGAACTGTGTGGGAGAGAAAGAAAAATATCTGCATCGTCGCACTATCGTAACAAAATTAAGCCGCGTTACTAATATAATATTATATAGTATTACCATAATATGTAGTAGGTATTACTTATATGTGGCTGACTCGACGTATTTAGCATTGCGAATTTTTATTCGGGACATTTTAATGTTTTTTTTTCGGGACATAGAGCTCAATAATTGTGACAGTCCCGATATATTTGGATGGATGGCAACCCTATACGTACACCACACGCAGCAATTGGTCATTATAGGACAGTTATTAAAATATATAAAAGAAACTAGAAGAAATTAAAAATTCGATACCTTATGATACAGTACAAAGAAATGTTCATATAGATACCGCGTCATGAGTTCATGTATACGCTATAGTGTTATATGGTTATTATAATATTATAATGTTGAAATCGAACGCAGCTTTTGAGTAGACATTTTGCGTACGTTAGCTACTATAGCTAGGATACACTGCGAGGATAGGTTCATATATTAAATTCAAGTTTTTGTAATGTATCCAAGAAAAGTATAAAATACGAATACAAATAAAAAAAATAAGAAATTGTATGTTTAAAAAAAGCTATTGCAGAGATGCCGGAACAATAAAAATCAGAATTTCGAGACGACAAAACCTTGCGGTTCGGTATACGGAGGTGGTGAATCGAGGGGTGGAACATTATCATTTTTTACTGTTAAACAGCCATATTTATGGCCGAATATATATTATTTGAATATAAAAGGCGAAGGATATGAAAAATCGTCGAGGGGGTCATATTGCCGCGATGGCTTTCCGTCTATCCCAGTGTACCGCAGCATGGCAACACCGAACCGGAGAACATTATTCTTTAACGACTTCCACAAGGCATTTATCTTTTCACAGGTCCTGGAATATATATTTTTTTATCCCTCTCTGAATATTCTCTTTTATATTAGAAAAAGAAACAACATAATATTATTTATATATATATAATATACATATTTATTTATATATTCTGCTGCCTCTTCTTGAATATTTTATACATACACTTTCTGAGATGACGGAAACTCGGCATGACATTAACCCGAATAATAATGACATAAAAAAATTGTGTTGGATAAAAGTGTGTTTTTTCCTTTCGGTTATTATTATTTTTTTCATTCGAGTTCGCTTTTTCTATAACAAAACAAAAGTCGTTTCATGTTTTATCCGGTTTGAGTTTCCGTTAGATATAGTTTCATCAACCCCGGATAAATTGATATAAAAAATACGATGGTTAGATCTTATACATTATATACAGTATACACTATACAATTATATACTATTAATTGTAGTTAATAATCTTTATTTTCATTCAAATGTTGCCTTGAATTATTAATATAATTGTTTCATAGTCCTTTGTATTATAATTCTATGCTTCAATTTTTTGTTTTGTGAAAATGGTATTTTTCATATTATAAAATATTATTTACAGTGAATAACAATCAATTATGCTGCTGATGTATGCAATTATTTCCGTTTAATCTCAAAATTAAATCAACTCATGTGATTCATATTTTGAAATAATGTTATAGTTATTACTCGTTTTTCATATTTAATCACCATTGATAGCTGAAATATAATAACGCATTTGTACCTACCTTAAATATATGAACGTCGTGCATTTAAAATTGTCAAAATATACACGGTCAATTAATCATACATAATAGATACGTACCTATGCAAATAATCTGTATATAGAATATATTTTTCAAATTCTAGAAACAACATTGGAATTATTAAAAAAATGATTTTGTTATATTATATTATACTGTTGATAAATACTTTTATAATATTATGTATAATATTTATTATAAAAAGTAAAATTAATTTAAGCGTTTTATAAATTTATCCTATAGGTATCAGTAATTCATAACTATTTTAATAAAGTATCCCCAATTGGCAAGAAAATATATGGTTACATTAATCATAGGTACGGGTTATGAATAATTTAATAATTTGATGTAATTTTTTGTTTTGTAAGATATCATGTTATGTTAGGATATTAAAAATGTATTTGTATTTCATCAGAAAACTCAAAATGTTTATTAATTAATTAATTACTTGTTCGAAATTCAATTTATGTTGATACCAAAGAATTTTGAAAAATATTTTGCTTAGGAATATCAAATTAAAAATGATTGCTTAGTAAACTAAAGATCAGTTAAGTAAAAAAACTTATTAGATGATGATATTCTTTTTTATAAATGTTATTTAGTAATGGCCTATAGTTATGAAAAAGTAATAAAAGTATTATAACTTTTTGGAATAATAAGTATAGAAGTAGAAATATATAGACACTCATATGAATACTTTTGTATATATTATACATATTATACTTAACAAACAATTTTTTGGCTATACTCCATTTATTTTGAGTCACATTGACCACTGCTTTTACATATGTGAAGATACATTAAATAAACTCTTTCACTTTTTTCATTGGTGCTTAAGTGCTTTCAATAACTATTTTCCGTGTCAGATTGACTCATATTACACCCCTAGACTGATAAAGAACAAGCGTCCTAGAGCATAGGTAAGAAAAGAGCTAAGATCCCCCCTTCCATTTATTTTAAAAGGTAAGTTACTCTTATCCATACATAAAAATAAAAAAAATAAGCTTATTGCCCTACTCTATTTATTTTGTGTAGCATTATCTAACATAAAAGAGACCAAAAAAAAAAAAAATTTAAAGTTTAAATAATCATGATACAAAAATTAAATATTTACAATTTTGTATAGAAATTTAAATAATACATAGAGGTGCCCACATGGTGATTTTTTTAAAATCTGTTTTTGTAATATAAAAAATAATTAATAAATATAATGCAAATTTAGATAATTAATTAAAATTATTAATAACGAATAGGTGCCTAATATGTTTATGTTTAGCGATTTTTCGCTTTATTTATCTAGTGGTCAGCAAACATATCTATATTAAATATTTAAAATTCATGTTTCTAGTATTTTTTTCATTATTTCAATATGTTTATTGTAATTTTCTCTTATATACGCACCACTTAATTTATTACTAAGCATCGCGAGTTTGCGAATCAATAACTAAATACCTATTATGACTAAATTTAATTCAAAGTTTAACACTTAAATGACTATAGCAAACGGTATAAAATAAAAATTACAACAGTCAAAAGATCACGGCTATTGCTGAAAATATTTGGAATAAGTAGATTTTAAAGTTTAAATAGGTAGTTATCAAGCATCAACAGTTGAAGCACATATAATTATACTTTTACAGTGAATATAATATGTTGTACAGTTGTACTACTGTAAAGTTTTGTCGCATAAGTACTTGCATGTTATATGATATAGGAAGGGAATAAATACACTTATATAAATTAAAATTATATTGTGCCGTAGAGCAGTTTGCGTTTAGGCGAATTTGTAAAAATTGCAACATGTTTGGGTAATTCAGCATAACACGTTTGACAAAGTGATTTTAAAACATATTGTAATGCGTTTGGGCGATCTTTTTTTTTTGAATTTGTCTAAACCAATATTACGTCAAATGAAATTGACAACACATCAATATCGATAACCCGGGAATTAATTAAGAACTATGTTATGAGCTGATTTTTTTAAAATCTGAATTAAATTTTAATACATTTAAAATTTTACCCGTTAAAGTAATATACATATTTTTTTTAATTTCAACCACATAGAGGCATATTGAACCTCAGATTTTTATGTCAAAATTGAATATACAGCCAGCGTATAATAATTATGTTTGAAAATATATATATAGTATAAAATTTATAAAAAAAATTAGGAGCATTTTATCTTATAATCATGGCAATTTCATCTCCTATATTTTATATTGATCAAACTCACTCAAACAAATTTTGAGAAACTCGCTCAAGCACAGTATGAGGAATTCGCCCAAACACATTGTTTTTATCAAGTGGGTAAAAAGTTGAACGCATGACACTCAGTGCTGTAATTTAATATCAATAGGTACTCGAAGATAATTTATAATATAGTTTTATTAGTACAACGAAAAAAAACAAATGTGATTTGGATAATTCAGGGCAATTTTTATGATTTTATTATTACGTTAGAGTTTAAGGAATTTACAAAAGTAAATATAATTGTATTCAACCGTGCAATAAATATATTAAACGATTGACTAACTATAACTTCTATATTACTTTTACATACGAGTAAATGGTACATTATTAAAAAAAAGAAAACGATTTTTCTAAGAAAAAAGAAAATGAAGAGTTCCAAGGTCCAAGTTCAACTCTAGTCCAAAATCCTGTCCCGACTATTCTGGCCTATGAAATCAGCGAGAAAAATGTTAAGCTCTTAAAATGTATAAATATTTCAACTATGAAATGATTTTAAATGTTTTAGGTAGGTACTACTTTAAATTTTTCTTCTTTATTATGCATTATTTTTGACCACAAAACAGACTTTAAGATATCGGCTATATATTAATATTTTTGCTGGCATTTCATATAGTTTTTGAATCTCAAGGCCTCCAGTTTGTAATCAAATTCGTCGTTTTACGAACACAAGGGAGTATTTTTTCGGTCAGATCACGTCATAATACATATTACTATTACATATAGACGATATTTGCAAAATACACTCGAGTCGGTAGACACTTGTCGTCGTGGTAGAATGAAAACACACACGCACACTATATATAAATCGGTTTGCGTTGTAAAATTCATAATGTATTCATTGGCACTAAGCAGGGCTCTCCTTCGTTTTCTGCTGCAGTACACCCCACGCGCATAGCATAAGGCCACTCGACTTTTAGACCACATGCGTATACGACGATATAATAATATAATATACATATATTATTTCGTATATATATATATATTATATAGATACGCCATACGCGCGTCCGCGCTCCGGGTTTACATTTTATTGTTTTTTAATTTCTTTCTCTGGCACCCCCCAAATTTCGTCCAGTACCGTCCACCCACCCACCACTCGAGACCCATGCACCCCTCGGCGGCCGGACAACAGCGCAGTAGTAAATATAGTACACACGGTCGCGGTCAGGCTGCAACGCGGTGGGTGTGCGGGAGTTGGGAAACACACATACCAAAACGCACTCAGTCACTCATCCACTCTCACGCTCGTAGAAAATATAATAATGTAATAATATTTAAAACGATGCAAACCGTATAGTGACCGCGGGGAATCGCGCGGGGCGTCGGCGGCACAGGGCATATGCGCCGAGCCGCCCCCGGTGAGTCGGGATTGGTCTGGTCCGGTCCCGCCCCCAAATACACGCCACCGGGATCTCCGAGTCCTCGTATTTTATCGTGGGCAGCACGTGCGCCGCGGGGACGAGTGTATCGCCGGCGTTCGGAACGGTCGCAAGTGGATTGATGCCGTTTGCCTTTGCGGAATAATAACGAACCGTCTGGATTCGTGGATGAATACAGGTACGAAACGATACATTGTAATAATAATAATAATAATTTAGGCCCTATATAAATACGATTAGATAATAATATGCACGGCTGAATATCGATAAGTCGAAATTCAAGAGAAATAAAATTATTTTCACTTATTGAGGTTTTCGACTTGCTGTATAAGGTCGATAATGTATTAAAACGTTAAAATAAAACCGACATTTATTTCGACTTATTGAGGTTCAACTTATCGAAGTTGCTCTGTATTATTATAATAGTAGGTATGTATTAATATAATGTTTATAAATGTATTATAGTATATGTATATATAATATTGTGCCCTAACGTTAACAATGTGGCTCATGATACTCGATAATAATATATGTATAATAATAGTATATAGTGTCATCGATTATATCTGTCGTCGGCGTAGGCATAGGAAATAAGTACAATTTTAGGACAGTTACGATTTTACAATCAATTTTATATAATGACATATTTTTTGATTACGAGAGTATGTACCTTCTATACTACCTAGATAATATATAATATGGGTACACGATTACTTAGCATCGAAAATATTGCTAATATAAAATCATGGTAAAGACGATATAATAATAACCTATAAATATCATACTAGTGTGAGGTTCGATAAACATTGGACTCTAAGTCTGTGCAAAAATTAATAACTTAAAACAATATTATTAAAAGTCAAATTAATAAATTAAAATGTGTACCGAATAGGTACGTACGCAACGGTAGTGAATAATATTGTCCCGAAGTTTGTAGAATTTTACAATAATAAACACGTAGTGTACGTAATATTATAATGTACTTTATACATAAATCATTTTATTATTTTAATAAACAATGTATTCAAAACTAATACAAATTAATCACATTTTTAAAATAAATGTATACAGTTTAGGATAGTCTTTCAATAAACAATATTAATATTAATTTAAATACTTTTTTTTTCTATCACAATAGCTCGACTAAAACTAAGATAACATAAACTTACCTACAAATTACAAATGGACAAATTGTTTCAAAGAGTAGGATTTTATTCAAACAAAATTTTTATTCAAAAGTTTTCATTTAAATTATGAACACCAAAAATTCTAATTAGGCTATGTTTTCAAACGTTTTATTATCATGGCCGTTTTTTTCTTCAATTTTAATTTTAGCCCATAGTTGTCGTTCTCCTGAAGCAAATATGCCATAGAATACTGCTCCAAACATGTAAATACCACTAGAAATTAAAAATACCCATTGCCATTCTTCTGCGCTCTAGAAATTTAATAATTAATAATTAAATTAGTTCGTGAATCAAATAAAAGTATGGATGCACTAACTTTGTTTTGGACTATAATACCGGCTAACATAGGGCTCACAATGCCAGGTACAGTTGCAAACGTGTTGGAAATTCCCAACAAAATGCTGGCGTATTGAGGTGCTATATCCAATGGATTAATGCTGAGAAATGCAAACAAATGATTAATTTTAAAAGACTTTTCTACACAAAATAAAAAAGCAACTACCTGAATCCGGACCAAGCAAACGCTCCAAGACCCACTGCCAATGTTAAACAAATTATAGATCCAATTTCAGATGTAGAATTTGATGCTAAATACATGAATATAGTCTGGCTTACAAAAGCACCACAGTTAAAAACTTTTCTCACCTATGAAAATAATTTTGGAGAATTTCTAAATTTCTATAAGCATAACTATACTGCAGTTATATAAGACATAAAAATACTTACTTGTGTAGTAGTGAGTATTTCATTTTTCCGAAGCCAATCTACAAAGAATCCACTAAATTGGAGAATAATGGACATGACGAGATATGGTAGAGCTGATAATAAACTTCCTTTTCCAATGTTAAACTTTAGTACATCTGTACACAAAAAGAAAAAAAATTGAATACTCAAATTATTTTTTTTTTTTGTTAGAATTGTATAGTTACCGTTCATGTAGCTTGGTAATTGCGTAAGCAACGTATAGAATCCCCAGTTTTCGCAAAAATGGGCGCACGTTATCGCATAAACCGGCATCGACGTAAATATATCTTTCCAGGGATAGTTTAGAAAGCTGACTACAAAAATTAAATTACCATATTTATGATGTGCACAAAGTAAGAAGTCGAAACAACGCATTTACTTTTACTGTCATTCGTCGGACCTATTGAATTGACAATGTACTTGAGCTCTTCTTTTGTGATACGTTTGTCTTCAACGGGAGATTCGGTGATACACGTCAACCAAACCACACACCAAATTATAGCTACAAAACCTACAAACGCATGAAATAGTATCATATTATTATGTTTTTGCAACCGTAAGGGGACAACGGGAGAGTTGAGATTCACTTGACATTGGAATAATGATACCAAAATTCAACAGAATTTCATCGGCTTATATTTACAATGTTATTATTTTTTGCTAGCATATATTATATATTGTATAATGATATATTAACAAAATAAATATATAGGTACATATTATTATATACATACTATTCAACTATTAAATTTATTAAGCAGACCCATTATTGTATTTTGGATGAAATTTATGCATAATGATTAATTAAACATACCTGGTACGTAAAAAGTTGATGGCCAACCGTATTTTTCGGCTAACCAACCGCACATCGGGTATCCGACGACCGTGCCCACAAAACTGCCGGAAAAAGCAAACGATCCCAGTCGGGTGCGTTCCGCGGGCGGCGCCCATCTCGACCATACAGCATGTATGCCAGGATATACGACTCCCTGGGCACAACAAGTTTAAGAATCAATATTGTTGGTATGATAGCGTGTAGAGTTAATCGCGTTTATATCTATGTATACATACTTCGAACACTCCCTCGATGACTCTAAGAACAATGACTAGATAAACCGAATATCTGGCAGCCACGGGGGTGAGGATCGTTAGGAATGCTGTGCTTAAGACTCCGTAACCGATCAATTTCACGCCCCCTATCTTTGCACCCAGCAAACCTCCGATTAGTTGCGTGGAAATATATCCATAAAAGAATGAACTCAAAATCGCACCACGAAGTTCTGGGCCCCAGTCGAATTCGCTCGTCTGTAGTCAAAACATTACACTGTATAATATCGTAACGAATCGGCCAACTACTAGTCGTTGTGGCGAACGATTTTAAATAATTTGCAAAAGTTGTTTGAAATGTTATAGTTGTTATATTGAATATTTAAAGTGTTTCTAATATGAAAAATCGGCTAAGTTCAAATGACTAGAATTTAATAACGACGAGCGAGATGTGACAGTGTATAAATGTAGAGAGTCTTCGTAGTAGTCCTGCGTGTAGCTCGCCGTCCGTCCGATCGTTTTGGATTCAGGAGCAATCTTTTACGCCACGTCCTACGAGAACGTGGCGAATGTGGCGAAAAACAAAATAGCTTATATTTCGACGCATTGTAGTGCGGCGGAACAGCACGGAATACAAATCGCAGGACTCGCCGGATTTACGTGGGACACGATAGAGTGTCACGTCTCTGTCCCCGCTACTACTCGAGTATGATTACGTATGGACATTGTCCACGGCCATCGTAGGTCTCGTATGATGCTAACACGCTCTCTCGTTTTGCACACGCTGGATGTCCCTTCACACATATTTTATACTTACGCTGTTACTCTTGTGAGGAAACACGCTATTCTTATGTGCCCTACTTTATCTGTCTTATACACGTTAATATGATATACTAATATTATATTACGCCGAGCTAATATTATTATTGTTGTTTTATACGTATATTATGTTCACAATAATTATATATACCTATACACGGATATCACAGCTCGCTACAATATAAAAATATAATAAATTATATGCATTTTAGAAAATATTTTCGCGAGATAATTTGACATTTTTTTAACTCTATTAAATTAATAAATCCTTTTAGCTAGGTTTGATTAAACGTTTTTTATTTAATATTTATTTATATCGTGTGCAACTAATAAATTACTTGAGATTATGTCCGATGAAAGTTGATTTGGTCCAATTATATAGAACTACTTAGACACATTGCGATCATTGGTATCTATTTATATCGGTGTGAATAATTATTGTTATTTTGTTAATATCACATAGCTTATAAAATGTCCCCGCCATTTAACTTTCATTTAGATTGTACAATATTATATCAGACGACACTATCATAGATACAACAGTAAAATATGCTTGAAAAGAAAGTGAAATGGCACCTACTACACGAATGTTTGCGGTCGTATCCGCGTTACTTATATATACCATACCTCCATATATTTTAGTTTGCATTAGGTATATTATAATCAGAGTGAAAAATAAATACAAATTACAAAATGGAATTTCATAAAATATAGTTTGATATACTTTTACAATATTATAAAGAGTTTTCTTGTATATAAAATATATACCTATATATACAGACAAGAAAACGTATTGTGTGCATACTGTATATACTGACCTTAAATGCTATTAATTACAACATTTATCGTTTTTACTTTCATTCCCCGAGGCGTTCTCACGAAGTTATATGTATCTATGTGCTATGTGGCTATGTTGTATTCGAAACTATTAACACAAACGTTTGTAACATAAAAGTGTGTAGAAACAAAAATATTGTAAGATAAAAAATAAAAGTTTTGAACTAATTTGAAGAGTGTATTTATATGTTTTTCGATCGACGCACATGCGAGATATACGATTCGCACATAACACGAGCCACCATACGAAGACGTTCAGTAGGGCCCATTTTCTTCTTGAAGAATAAATATAAATAAATAAGTACCGATGTTTTGCGTTTAGAAAATTGCCTCATTATCATAAGGACAATCGAAATAGTTTCAATGTTTGATAATTATTATACAACTGGCAAAAAATACACATGAAAACTACTCACCATTGTGTCTGTAGACGACGTCATGGCTACGATTCCGACGCTCAAATTCACCCTAAGGGTGTAGACGTTGAAGAAACCCAGAAATGCCAGGAACGCGACCAAATTCCTGCGCTGTTTCCAAAACGGTGGTTGCAGTCCATCGCTGTAGGAAACACAAAATACAACTACTCATATCATTATACGTTGACGATTTTTATAACATTTTTGAATATTGTATTATATAATATTTTATGTTTTTCGCGGTCGTCTTTGACGCCGGTCGGCGAGCAGTGACCGCGAAACGCATAATATAGTAGGTATATGTACCTAAGGTTTTCGGGCGGCCGGTCCATGGCTAACTGAACGCGCTCTGCGGCAGTAGCACAAATGACAGCAGGTTTATTAGAATGTTATTCTTATACCACTTCCTCGGTCAACGGTTTACTTGTATACAGTTCGGCGGCGTCTGTATGTTAGCCCACGAACCTACTTTAATAATATAGGTAGTATCAGTCACGTGAGGTTTTCATATTATACGTCATGATGACTGGTATGGTGATATCGTTTTGTTGTACGCAGTATGGCGGTAAATTCAAATATCGATTGAAGAAAAATCACCCATGTGCCACGAAAAACAATTATAGGTACCTATTTAAAAAATCGTACACTACAATTTGTTAAGATCGATAGTGTAAGGTTATACTTTAAAATAATATAATAATATACCTTAATATAATTCTGTAATCGGGTAGAACTACTGTAGAAGTAATAAAAGCTATTGATCGTCAATTAGGTTGATATTATTATTTTATTTAATGTGAAATTTTACACTTAGTTAGGATGTTTAAAAGAAAACGATCTGCGTATATTATCCGGTCTATAATATATTTTATCAAATAAAAGTGTTAGTTGTCATAATCGTCTATCCCTTTTTGATCAACAAGTGGTCAGTTTCTCGATGCTCAACGTACCGTATAGGACATTGTTTCATTCCGCTGTTAAAAATTGAATTCATCGTTTAAAATCACTCACAAAAACATTTTATTATTATACGATATTTGAAGTGGTATTCCAAAGTAATGGTGCCTTTTAAAGTATAAAATATAATATATTAAATCAGTGGTTTAAATTTTTGTATCATACATACTCAATTTTCCATGTATTGCACTCCATGAAAATTAATTTTATACAATTAATTAAATAACTTATACATACGCATAGGTGTGTAAAAATGTTATGTAAAGTACTTTAATATTACTGAAATTCCTTAGTAGTTAGTAATTATTTTTATTTAAATAAATTAAATTTACTTGATTTTACATTATTAAGGTTGTTATTTTAACTGTGTTGACACAAAAGTTTAGGATAAGTAACGGGTTGTAAAGTTAATGATTTTGCAAATCAATGAATTTCATTATGAGTTTTAAATAAGCGAGATATTAAAATTGATTCAAAATATTACCATTATAAGAACAACATTTTATTTTGTACATTTAAGACGTAAATTATATAATATTCAAATGTTTTTACTCTATATTTGGAGAAATAAATTATGGTTTTAACAAAATTTAATGTTCGTATATACTATAATTATGATATTTTAATATAAAAAGCTTATTTAGCATAAATTATTCAAAAAGTTTTTTTTTAATTAAGCTTATATCCATTTTTTTTATGCTCATAATTTAATATTTTATGCTTACTATTTATTAGTGTATTATCTTTCAACCAATTTACATAATATCACATATTTTGGAATTTTTAATGTATATTTTCGAATAGGTATATCATAGTATTTTGGAATTTAAATTCATAGACCCGCACGAAAACTGATAGGCAATACCATATCAAGTTTCATTACCTATGGTTTCAGATAAAACCTAATAGTATATACTTATCAGTTAACCCATAATTGGTTTTATTATATTATCATCATACCATTGTCGATCATATCTTCGATTTATTTGTTAACGTCTAACAAGTAACAAATAATTCTATTTTATACAGTAAAAATTTAAAAAAAAGAAATTCAATTTTTAATAAATATTTAACACGAAAAACAATTATTTTAAAAATTGGTTAAAAATGTAGTTGGTACACAATACTCTGAGTATTATAATAGTGGTACTGTATATTCTGTAATTGCGATTGCACACCGTATATGGTACTGTACAGTACTATCTACGGTGTATGTTATTTTCAGTATTTTCTAAATCATACACCTAATTACAATTAATTATATTGTATAGTACATTATTCCCTATTATTTAATTTACATATAAATATTTTTAAAGGTTAGATTTATGCTATAATTATACTTTATGGTAATTATACACCTGTTCGGTCACATTACGCTAAATGTAATTAAAATGATTTAGTGTTGGGAATATGCCTATTTACAATTTGAAAAATCGTGATCAATAAATTTTGATCTAATTAAATCGTACAAAAAAATAATTTTTATTATTTGTTTGTTTATGGTTTCTAAAAGAGAAACTAAACTTAAATAATTATTAAACACGTTACGCCAAAAAAAAAAAAATAATAAATATATATTACGTTTGTATAATCACGGATATATAATAAAGTCTAAAAAGTACGTTACCATTAACGAATATGAATCATTTACCATTTGACTTAAATGCTTATAATTGTTTGTAATGTATCAATCCGAATTAATTTGCATCCTAATTAAATGTTTAAGACGCATATTATATAAATTAATATCATTACCCAAACGCATAGTTCTACTCGGACGACTTAATAGATAAATCTGTATACCTAATGACTATATGTAAGTATATATTTTAACCTTTATCATTTATAATTGCCTGATAACAAAATAATATTTATGTTATGCGTACAGGATGATTCATTTAACACTAAATGTTTGTATCAACGTTTTTGAAAATATATGTTTTACATATTATGAAGTTATTACAAAAAAACATTTAATAAAATCATATTTTTTTCTATTTTGATTATTATAATTTTTTAAATCTTTTACTTTTTGAATTACAACATACATTTTTGAATCTCATATTCCGTAGTAGAATATTTTTCTGAGTATTTCAAACTAGTTGTAATTAGTCATAAACTCAGAAGTATTTAAAGTTTAGATGAGCGAGGAAGTGGACCAACATTTTGTGGAATACCCTTGAGTGCCACTCAACTGCACTCATAATTCATAAGTACTTAAAAAAATACATATAAATTTTAAGTATAAAAAGTTATATGTTATAAGTTTATAACTAATATTCACTATTTGTTCGAAATATGATTTTTATGTTTATACGTTCTATCGGCATACTATTGTATTTTATTGTCATAAATTCACGTGAGCAATTTCAATTATTATCGTTTTCAAACACGTACCTATAAAGAATAACGTTCATTTTGTAAAGTTGTTTCAATCGTTACGAATACGCGAGATATTCTTCCGGTCTTCTTCTCCCCATGTACAGTTATGATATTATTACATTATTACACCGAGCTACTTTTTGCGAGGGGTAACAAAGTAATTGAATACGCCGCGCGCCGATATTGTTACATTATAATTCCATCACCTGTATAAGGGCAAACAAAATGTTTTACCGTCGGGTTTTACGGTTGCAACACGTTTTTTATCGTCGAAAAAAGATAAAATTATAAATGATAATGTTCCGTTAACTGATTAGGACATAAAAACTTATTATGAATGCATAGGTCACAACGTTATGGTAGACGTAGGTACACATATATAGGATAAACAAAGTGGCTACTCTCTTTTCCATTTTCTCTTTGTACCTATAAATATGTATACAGATATAGTTATTAGTTTATACTGAGTCTGTAATTATTTTCTTGTATCTGTCTGTTTTAATATCAAACTTCAAATCTTTTTTTTTTTAAGTACATTCGAATCAATAGGAAATCGAAACAATTGATCATGATTGTATAATACACTTTTTAACATATTTATAATAATACTATAATAGTTATCTTCCTCGTCATCATCATCTCCTTCTTCTGCCTTGGTTTTTGGTCACTGTTTTACCTCACCAATTATACTATCTTCAACTATATAATGCGTTCCTCTTTTTCTACATGTTTATTTTAAACATTTTTCCAGTGCACCTCCAGCATACCTATGGTGGTCACTTATGGTAGGGTTATTTTTTACACTTGATTTTATTAATGAATAATGACCCTGCCATGATCAGACTTCACTTTGAGATTTATTTCATGATATCTGGCTTTTGAAAAGGTTCTTTTGAAATAATGTATTTTACTACACAATCTCTTGTGTGTATGATAAATGTCAGAGGCCTCAAACATACAAATATACTTATTTCCTACGCTTTTTTAAGGAGCCACGTCTCTGAAGTTTATAAAAATTACTGGACGTATCAAGGTCATTAAAACATACGGATGTCTGCAATTACAGGTCCTTGATATGGATCTTGTGGTATACAACATTTAGGAGGGGCTTAGCCTATGAATTTGATGCATAAACAGGTACTCCGCATTTTCGCCATTCTTCATATTTTGTTATTCTGACCTTTAACCATCCATAGTCATATTATATAATATTATAATTTAATTAATGCAAATTATATATATATATATATCATCATCACGTGCTGAGCCTCTCGAGTACATAACACACTCACTGTGGTGACCAAAAACGATAATCTTATGCGTCGTGGTTTCAGATTACAACCAATTTAGCAGAATGACAATGGATGTCCACCAGCACAGAAACGTGACGACGGCCGCGTCTTCGTCGCCACCATCGCGTTACTCACCGCCAGTGGCCGCCGGCATCGCACAGCCGGTGCAGACGTCGTTGCCCGCGGCCGTGGTCGCGCTGCACCAGCGGCCACAAAAGCGGAGTTTCGACGTGGCGTTTCTGATGGCGCCGGACGACTTGAGCAAGCGAAGACCGCGGCCACTGCAGACCGCGCAGCCCGCCGCTCGGTCAGCATTCACCAAAGTATCGCCGGACCCACCGTCATCACTGTCACCAGCCTCGTCGCCCGCCACGCCGCCGCCCGCGGATTTTGCCACTTACATGCACCACAGCCAGCTACATCACCAGCAGCATCACAGCCAGCAGCAGCAACAGCTCCATTCACATCATCTTCAGCCGCAGCAAGAGTGCAGCCTCAGTCCGCCCCTGCCACCGGTCGCGGCGCACTTTATGTCACCGTTTCCGCTTGGCTTTCGGTCGCCGTTCGCGCTGATGATGCCGCCACGGGCTCAACCCGCCGCGGGCGGCTGCAAAGACTACCCGTCGCCGCTTCAACCGCCGCCACCGTCACACCACCACCACCACCACCACCATCAGCAGCAGCAGCAGCAGCAGCAGCAGCAACAGCAACAGCAGCAGCAACAGCAGCAGCACCATCACCACCAGCTGCAGTCACTGTCGTCACCGTCACCGCTGCAGTTCGGGCAAGCGGCGGCCGCGGCGGCGGCTGTTGCCGCTCTCCCGGCCATGCTGCTGCCCGCGTCCATCGCTGCGGCCGCGCTTACGCTACCGTCGCAAAACGTGTGCGCCAAGTGCAACGTGAGTTTCCGCATGACGTCCGATCTGGTGTACCACATGCGATCGCACCACAAGGGTGGCGACGGAAGTGGCGCGGGTGGTGCCGGCGGCGGGGTAGGCGGTGGTGTCGGCGGTGGGGTCGGTGCGGGCGGCGCGGGCGTTGGTGCGGACGCCAAGAAGCGACGGGACATGGACAAGCTCCGGTGTCCGGTGTGCGACGAAAGCTTCAGGGAACGGCACCACCTGACGCGGCACATGACTGCGCACCAGGACAAGGAGGGCGACCGGCTAGACGACGAAGACGACGCGCCGTTGCAGCAACATCACCACCAACCGCACCAGCACCAAGGGGCCAAATGACGCAAGGCGGCCGCGGGCGGACGGAGGCGCAACGCCTCGTATTCGCGCTTCGCGGACGATCATCGCGTTTAGACGCCCCCCCCCCCCCCCCCCCCCCCCCCCCCCCCCCCCCCCCCCCCCCCCCCCCCCCCCCCCCCCCCCCCCCCCCCCCCCCCCCCCCACATGTCCCCGCTACTCGTACGCCAATCCACCCATGCCACATCGACCCACACGTTCCTCCACCCACATTTGAGCGAATCTCACTGCTCGTCCGTTTAGGTACATATGATACATATTATTATAATATTATGATTCGATAGTTGCCTCACCGAGTTACCGCAAACGGTGCACCTACATCGCGTTCAACTGGCGTCGCGTGAGCTTTCGTTTGTGCAGGTGCACAAAAAACCAAAACTAACGATACATATATTATTGCAGGTCCTCGCACGTATATCTTTTCACTCAGGAGACTATTGTACATCTATAGGATGTATTTACATACCTACTTATGTCTTAGTCGATTTATTGTGTTTTCTTGGGGACGACTCGTGATCGTACCTATTTAATTTTTGTAAATACAAAACAAGTGACGTTTTTACAATGATTGGACTAGTGCACTGCTCCGTTGTCGATACTTTAATTATCCATATATTTTAAGTACCTATACAAAACTTTTTAAGTATTGAAATTATTTTTAATTTACATCATACAGCCTAATTATAGGAACGTATCTATTAACCGCAAATGTATCTACTACATTACGAAATAGTAGGGTCTTTTAAATTTATACCTATTCATATATTTCATACAGATCTCGTAATATTAGTTAATGAGATTTGTTTTATAGAATTATATTATTATTATATACAACAATTGTAACATACCTACACACAGTTGTTTCTTTTTGCATGTTTTTCATCCGATAGAATTGTGTAGGCAAACGCGAATTCGCGTTCAAATAGGATTAAAAATTAAATGAGTTCAAGACGGTAATAATTTTCAATTACTTTGCATGGATAATATGTATATTTTTTTTTTACTCGAATTCGATTTTGGCCGGTCTTGTAGTTTTCTTTTTTGCGCGCATATATATACACTTTACCCTCTAATGCGAAAACAAGGGTGACCATTAGGGTCGACAAAAATGACAAATGTCCATACAAATCATAGTCGAATACGAGTAATAATTAACCGTGTCCACGAGGGTTGGTCGATGAGGGGTGGGGAAATTTAATTCTGTAATGGGGTCCGATAAATAGATTAAAATGCCCCTTTGGCCTTAATAAATATTGTCACGTGATCACTGTTTGTATAATTTTAGTATTAAAATTAAATGGACCGAAATCAAATGATAGCGATTTTAAAATGCATCTCTATAATATTATATCTGTAGGGTTACCTATACATTCACGCACTGCATTTTCCCTACGTAGTACTACGTCATGACGTATGTAGTGAACTCGTAAATACTGTATAGATATGTGTGTGTGTGTGTGTGTGTGTGTGTGTGTGTGTGTGCGTGTGTGTGTGTGTGTGTGTGCGTGTGTGTGTGTGTGTGTGTGTGTGCATATATTATTATGATTGTTACTATTTTACTAATATTTTTGATGAATTGTAAAATATATTCAGTTAGTCTGTGTATCATCGTTTAATAATAATGTTTCGATAATATTAGGCTCCATATCCCTTGTTCATAAATAATATTTTACATATTAATTAGCTACTATATCGAATGTAATGGTTCGTAATATTTTAAATTAAACTTCAACTAAATATTAATCGAGTGTGTCAATATATAATAGTAATGTTTAAGTGTATTTTCTATTATATAAATATATTATTTAATCTAAATATTGTTACTGAAATTAATCGTTATTCAGCGTTTTACTATTTCTTTTTTTGTTTTATGTTAAATTATGTTTCTTATGTATCATATAATATAACCATTAGATTCATAAAATAATTTATTATTATATCTTATTTTGCTATGCATACATAGACAGTCAAATGTCTAAATTGTTATTCGCTAAATTATTGTTAGTGTTGATTAGAAAAACCAGCTGATAATATTATTTAGAACTATTAAATTAAAATAAATAAAAATTTTAAAATCTAAATTTATTATTTTTGTGTAGATCTGCATTCTCCAAAAATATTGTATCGTTTCCAATAATTCCTTCATATTTCCTCTACCTATTTCTTTGATAGAACAATATAGATTAATTAACCTTACATTAGATCAAGTAAATACTCAGTAACTTTAATACCTTTCGAACTTTTATCCGCGCATTATTTTATGTTTATTAGATATAAGAATAGGTGTTTATTATTCACGTGATAATATTAAAATGAAATTATATAAAAAAAAATATGAAAAAATACAGATATTTCAAATTCCTACAAATAGCTTAAAACAAATCTAAATATTTTAAAAATGACATTGTGTATAGAAAATTATATTTAATTAAAAGTGGAATGTTCCAAGTTCCTACGAATAACAATTTTTTGAATTACAATAATGATAATTTGTTATTTTATGTATGAAAATCTATTGTTGTCCAAATTAGAACTTCACTCATAAAAATGTAAGTATATTTAAACAAAACTTTTTATTTAAATTCCAATTAAATAACATATGATGAATCGTATATTAAATATTCAAGTCTAATTAAAAAAAATGTTAGCCATGAAAAAAACTTTACATATTTTTTATGTTTTGAACGAGTTTCGTAAAAATGTATTTTATCAAACTCTAATATAGCGTAAATATTATCGTTTTTCCGTGTTTTTTTTTCACCAATAATTTTGTTAAGTACTTGGAATTTTTTACTTTTGACCTCCAAAAGTTCAAACTGAATCCAATTTTATACATATCTGCAGGATCTAAAGATATTAAATTTTGAAGCATTTTTTCTGGTATAACCCTAAAACCCTAAAATACTTATAGTTATTATTCGAAATACTTCCAATATTGGCATCGCAGTTAAAAAAAAACATATCAATTCTGATTTCCATTTTACCAGGTATATTTAAATTAAAAATTGTCTTGTTTAATATACACGATAAATTTATGATAAACTAATACTACATAATATATTTTACGTTTGGTGCCAATATGTGGTCTTACGAAATGTTGTTTAGGACTTCGCTAAACTCTCCAACTAAATGATGTTACAAGTTTTTTAGACGATGTGCCTCGTATTATCACTAAAAATTCGAGTTTTTTTTTAATTGTATCTCTTTATTCAAACATAAATATGAAAAAATAATAGACGAAACCGTCGTAATATATTACCTAAGATTTCGCTCAAAACTAAATTCTTAATCAAATACTCTCGTCTCAAAATTGTCATCTAAAATACTTCTAGGATATCCGGAAAGACGCCTAAACCGGACTTGGCCCAAAGACCAACTTAACCAAATTAAGTTAATTCAGTGAGGGTGTCTAAACTGCGTGTTGAAACTCAAGTTATTATTTATTACATTCAACCGCTATTGTTGTTTTAATAAATTTACTTTTTATACATAAGTCATGAGTAGTTTGCAAAAATTCACAAATGAGCTATTTTTTTTTTAAAGTAGGAATGTTTTGTTAGGAAAGCTATAAGTAGGTAGTTAGTAGTTACTGAAAATCTTGAAAAATTACCAGCGAAAGTACCGTTAAGATTATATTTCTGATGTATGGAGACATAACACAAACTTTGGAAGATGTTAAAAATATAAAACTTTGTAAAACACACATTACTCACCATTTATCATATTATATTATAATTTATATTATGATATAACTTACAGTTGATAACACTATAAAATTTAAAAATTGAGTTTTTAAAATATAAAATAATTATGTATAGCTCATAATATAAGTACTTAATTATGATTGGCGATTTATGACTTCTAAAGTATTATAAACGCCAAAATCCATAAGATGTTTGTAACGATAAATTAAAAAAAATGTATTGAGTAAGTAATTACTAATTATAAATATCGACAGAAAAAAAAAATTTTAATTGTAAGTAATAACCATTAACAGTATGTTATGATATCGATATTATACGAATGAATACAATTTTCTAAGAATTAAAATATATTTATCAACGGACCTTTTTTGAACCTTTACTGCTTTACTATTACTGTCATTATGTACAATGCTATTCGTATAATAATATAAAACGAGACGTTACGCCCATATAGTATAGGTGTCATACCCTGTAAACTTCTAGTGAAACAATCACTAAATAAGCGATAAGCCAAAGTTCAACTCGAACATTTGTTGTTTTTATTGCGTTCGTCCCGCTTCAATAATTTACTTTTAAACCATGACAGGTTCAATTTTTTTTTATTCATCTCCCGAACCAAATCGGGTCCCCGGTTGATCATAAAACAACAGTGCGTTATTATTATTACTTTGAGCGAGTTTTTCGCATTTCTATATTGAATGTATAATTTGTTCGCGAAATACCCGCACAGACGTCTTAAATAAAAATGCAAAAATCAAAATCCGTCGTAAAAAAAAAAAAAATGTATAATAATATAGAAACTTCGAGTTTTTATTGTCTCGTCTCATCCGAGGGTTTGAGGAAATATCTTATAGACCGTCGTAAAAAAAAAAAAAGGCAAAATAAAAAATAACACGCGCATCATGCCGTTGCTGTCTATCTGTGGCTGGCGCTCTCCGCCGTCTCCGTCTCTCTTTTCTGTCTCTATCGCTCACCACCCTCTCCCACTCACTCTTATCATACGCCATCCATATTGACCGAGGGCACCGAGAAAGCCCTAACGACTATTACCGCAGATGACCATAAATCACAAATATAACCCCCGCGTTCCTTCGCATATTTTTCCGGAGAGAGGGGAAAAATGGAGAAAAAAGCGAAAGATACACACACTCACACACGCCCGTGTCCGCATGCAAGTCCTTAAGGCCTCCTCAGCCGAGTATAATATTGTGTGCGTGTGTGTACGCTCGAGCTCGCGCGTATGGCGCGGGGTGGAGAGGTCAATAAAAGTGGAAATCTACAAGACGGAGCCTGGCGGCGCTATTCATGGTGGCCGGAACGGATGACGCCCCGCGCGTTATGTGTGTTAGATCCTTCTTCTCCTCTTTTTTCTCCCATCGCCGTACAATATACAAACATCCCTCCATAGCGCCGCCGTCTTAACCTTACCCGGCCGCCGCCATTGTGAATATATACACACACACACACATCGTACATACGTACACGTTTATTATTATTATTGTTATTATATGATATATACATATGCGTGTGTATGTGTGTGTGTGTGTGTGTGTATTATATATCCCTGTCCGATATAATACACCGCCACGGTACGGGCTGTACGAGTAGATAACAGCTGGAAATATAAATCCCTCCGAGAGGAAAAACAACCCCTACCACTGCGTCACGTCTCGCCGACAAACCGCGAGTGGTTACTCGCACACACGCTTTTAAAAGATTTATTAATAATACGATATATCTTCTTATTTATATATATATATATATATATATATATATACCCTACTCCGATTCTGCATTGTACTCCACGAATAATCGCATCATATTGCTATAAATAGCCACGGGTTTCAGAATACTTGATATTACCTACTTATATAATATTATTATATACAGTGTAAACGTTTCTTGTACACATATTTTACAACACTACAACGCGTTAAATTTGATATTTTTAATATTTTATAATAATTGTAATTTTTAAAATATTTACGATAGAATGTATTATATAAATTCATAGGTGGAGATTTGGGTGTGCTTAGCCCACCCTATAAATGATCAAAAGTTTTCACGAAATTATGATGGTAATTTTGTTTTTTAATTCGCTCATTTTATGTAAGAAGATTTAAACTCCCCCCTCTTAAAATTCAATCAAATCTTCGCTATGATTATACCTATTGTATTTACAGACATAATCCCCCTTTTTTATTTGCTTAAATAGCGTGTCAACAAATTGCATGTTTTTGAAAATGATATGATTGTTATTACTAATTAGATTATTACATATTTTTTTTAAGAAGGAGAGTATAAAAATAAGAAAAACAACAGATTATAAGAGCAATAATAGTTAAAAGATTATTTGATTAAAATTATTAACAATAAATATGTATACATATATATTTATTTACATTTCGATAATTTTGTAATATGTAAGCATATTATACGTATTTAATATGACGCATTCTAGTTCTTGTTCCTTAACAATAATAAAATCAATTATACAATATAAATTATCCAAGGCTTTTATTTGGAGTTGCTGCCTAATACCTTCTGATATCATTAGCATATCAATGTGTTCATAAAAGTGATGTAAATGTATTTTAGAATTTTAGATATTTAAATAAGTTTTAATAACATATATACATTTTAATATTAGATTGATTCAAATGTATTTAATATTTCTGTATACAAGTATGTCGAGAAGAGGAAAAAAGGACAAAAATGTAGCACTTTGAAAATTTAAAATTTATTAACATATTTAGTGATAAACATATTGATAAAAAAACGTTATTCTTATTTTAATTCTAATTCGTTTTTATAACTTGTAATATTTATATATCTGTAAACCACGGGAATCATTATTTACATATTAGATAACTAGAATCGTTAGCGAATAATAACGTTGCACTTTGCATTATTTTTTTTTATAAAAATCCAATTCAAAATTGTTTGACATATTACTATTATTGTAAATGTCATCCATCTCGTCATAATTGGTAGATATCTCTGTTGTAGGTATAATATTATGTAATAACACATGCATGCTTGCACACGGGGCAAAATAAATACGAGGAAATAAAACGTATTTTCTCGTTGCGGAAACGGAATCGTAGGTATGTTATAAAAAAACCGCTCTTACACATTCGATCATGAATTATATAATATTATTATCAATCATCGTGCAATATAGGTATAATGTTTACCTACTACATACCATATTATACCATACACATACCACATATTACAGTCGCTTATATATTATAATAACATCGGTGCACGGGTGATTAATTACAAACGAACAGCAGATTAGTCGGTAAAAAAACACCGGTTTCCCGCGGTTTTCGCCTTAAAACCATGGCCCGGCTGCGCGAATAAATAATAATAATAATATATGGGGATGTATACCGCGGTCGATCGGGCGGAAACAGTTGACGGTCCGCGTGGGTGACGGAAGTTCCGACGCAAGGTATACAAGGTAATATACACGTGCTGCAACCTCCGTACAATAACGCGGCTGAACAACAATAACGCAATAACGATATATTATATTGGTCAGAGATGTTTACACATATATATACAAGCGACACACAATACGCCGGAAAATACCTAATAATATAATAGTAATAATAATACTAATAACAATATTA
The DNA here is from genome assembly GCA_014851325.1 of Pentalonia nigronervosa. Lineage (NCBI taxonomy): Eukaryota > Metazoa > Arthropoda > Insecta > Hemiptera > Aphididae > Pentalonia > Pentalonia nigronervosa. The sequence goes on from JACXSJ010001549.1 coordinate 48,950, forward strand.
ATGTTGTGTATACCTGAAACTCAACTGAAAAGGGCCAACACGGAAAACCGGCCATTGTGCACAGACGGGGGGGGGGTGTCGGGGGTTAATCCGTTACAAGGTCCGTTGTGCGCGAGCGCCGGACGAGTGGCGGTGGGCGGCTATCGAGGGGAGGGGACACCTGTCGACCGTATTCGTTTTTCCGCCCGCGGCCGCCATCGTTGCTGTACACCGACCGCTACCGCGTTATCGGTTGTTCCGGAAGACCCGACGAAATTAATAACCGTCCGAGGCCGGTCGGTTGCGGTCGTCCCGTCCGTCCGGCGTCGAAATCGCGCGCGCGATCGCATTGTTTTTGGCCCCCGCGATATGCACGCCACGCGAAGTGCAGGCACGGCCGCGATGACAATAAAATATAATATATAATAACAATAATAATGTATAATACACGGGCACATAACACCGCGAATGTAATATATAACGACGTAGTACAATCGCGCGGAACAGACGCGAGGGCGGTATATTCGTATATAAATAAAACATGACCGGAACGAGTCGACCGGGTTTCCGTCTATTTGCACAAAGTTCGCCACAGCTCTCGCCCGCGCTCCGGTGCAGTGTGTACGGCGCACCGTTGGTAGTAGCAGAGCGGTCGCATTATTATGGGCCGCTACTCCGGCGGAGCTGCAGCGCGCGTATTATCCCACCCTCCAGACCCGGCCTAGCCGGAGGAGTGTTAGTTTTCCTATATCGCCGGCCGAGGCACAATCCGGAAGCGAAGTGACGTGTGTCCCCACCCCCAACCCCGTCGGACGAACTTGCACACACGCGTATTATTATTATTATTCCGCCACCGCGGCACGAATAATAATAGTTTAGTCACGGCTGTCGGGTCGCTCTCCGGCGCAGCAACGGCGTAGTTATACATACGTGTTTATCCGGGTCCGGCCGCCGCGAACAATTGGAAGTCGTATTACAATAATATATATATATATATAATATTATGTAGTACGATCAAATATCATTATTACGGCCGAAACCGCAGAGATCGGTTTCCATCGCTGCTTTTGATTTATATATTCGGCCACGCAGCCGGGTCAATCATAATGGCGAATGCTAGTCATACAGTGACGATATTATAGTATTACGAGAACGTAAGCGTAGTGCTTAAATTGGAAAAAAAAAATTACAAAAAATGTACTTAACCGAATATTACAATTTCTTACTAATTGGGATATGATTAGAAGGGGCGCGCTAAAATATTTTTTTAAAAAAAAGAAGTTCTGCGTTGCTGTCCAACACAACCACCGCCTCTATAAACGATTAAACTAGGAAAGTCGACACGAGAAGAGTGAGACTCCGTTGGATTTGTTCAACAATTTGATTGTAGCAAGTCAAAACGACTTTACAATAGAGGCGCTCATAGGATTTTTTTTGGGGGGGAGGGGTTTAGTAAAATTATTTTTAAAGATTTCCTGATTTCCGGTATGGCAGGCATAAATATATATTATTATGTTATAATATAATAGCTTCAATTTTGATAGACAATAATTTTTTTTTTTTTGTTATAATTTAAATTCAGTACCTAATAAAATTAATAATAAAATTACTAAAATATAAGAAGGCCAACCGTGGAAGGAGCTTAATACTGTTATCCCCCCTCCATGGGAGCGTTCTTGCTTTACGACGACCGTTTAAATCGCCTAAACGACGATCTGCGTACCTAAATTTAAAAAATAATTCAACTTTAATTTTTATCATAATTCATAATGAATATAATTTTTTATAATTAATCAGAGTTTTAGACTGGTTTTAGAAATATTATAAACTAATCGTAATATGATTTTAAACGCCATGAAATAGGTATGTGAAATAACGATTTACTGTCAGGACGTGATAACTGAAGTTAAAATATCTCCAAAAATATTGAACACTGATCAATATGCAATGGTTTATTATTGGTGATGTAAAATGTTTATTGTGATTATCGAAAATATAACAAAGTTTAATATTACGGTAAATTTAACTGAAAACCATGATAAGTTTATTTATATAGAGATATTGGATTTATTTAAAAATAAATAAATACATTTTGATTAAGTAAGTTATCGTTTATTATTATTAGATCATAGTAAGTTGATAAAGAGAAAAGTAAAATAGAGTTAACTGTAAATTAACAGTACTTGTAGTTTACTTGTAAATTATAATATACTTATTATTTATATTTTATTATAATCACATATTTTTACATTGCCTATAGAAAACAAAATCTTAAATCTTAAATTCTTATAACATGTCAAATAATGGGAAAAAAATTTGAGTAAGTAGGTACTTTTAAAAGATAGAAATAAACCAATATTGTAAAAATAATTTTAGTCTTTCGGAAAATTTATTATATGGATTATATATGGACAATGGACATATATTTTTCTATACTCATATATATATATATATATATATATATATATATATATATATATATTTAAATGCAAAACCCAGATGCTTGTTGTACGCTTTTAAGATATTGTAGAATGAAGCAAAAAAGCTTTTTGTATTATAACGATGCGTGTTCAATTTTTTTAAGGCCTTTTTCGATCCACACTTTATAAAGCGCAGTAAAAAAGCTCTACAAGTTTCTTACAGCATTTTTTAGTTAAATATTGAACAGAAATCGTATTTTAATATTTAACTTTATTTAATGAATAATCGAGTAGGTATTTTTTTTTTTTTTTTGAGAAAAATACAAAAACCAATAAAATATGAAACAAAATGTGTACAAATGGGCTATTTAGTATTACAATTTACAATTAATGCGGGATAATATTATATATTATTTAATTTGTCTTCAAATCTACTCTATAAATCTAAATGCAAGTATTAAATAAATTATCAATAGTATTATAATTAATAAAAACATTTTGTGTATTCGTTTACAGCTTAAGATTTCAAATTATATAAATTACTGACCAAACAGAAGTTTGAATTCTTATGTCTAAAAAAGTCGAAAACTTACGAACACGCATGTTATGTATATATATAATATATACTCGCGCCAGTGCGATTCTTTTACTCTGCAAAGTCAATAAATTTTGTCGAAATTCTTCGCTGAGCGGGCAAAAGTCCGCCAATCTTCACAAGACGATATATATATATATATATAGTATCACATATTACCAAATACAAACGTCCACTTGTCACGCGATAAATTTCAACTTTTTTTTTTCCCGCCAAATTGCGTCAAAACTTTTCACTAGTTTTTTATTCTCCCTTGCCACCACTACCGCCCTTTTCGTCGGAGACCATAGGCTACTTTAGCTTATTGTCTGTAGAAAAAGTAGCGGAGTGTAGAACACGCGGAAAAAAAATGATTAAACTCGGTTCGGTGTCAACTATGTACTACAGCTTAATATATATGTATATATAAATATATATAGAATTGGTTTGTATATGTACATATACAATCGACCATACCGAGTGACACACACATTTATGTATATATACACATATATGTATTTGTATAAAAATATAAGCAACGAGAGAGGTGTGTAGCGGGACTTATAACAATAATAAAAATAAAAAGGGCCACGCCAATATGGCAGTTTGTTGTCGCCAACGGTTCTCTCGTCGAAAAACAAGCCAATTCCATTTTCCAAATTAAATCTCGTCCGATGATATACGGCCGACTGAGGCGTTGCATATGGCGGCGGGCGACCAATCTAGCCAAAGTGAACTCGAAGCGCACAAAAGCTTCTAAATATACTAACGCAAGCGCTTGCGCTTGCGCGTAAATCGTTAGTATTATTATCGCACATCGTACACAATATTATGATATTATAGCATGATGGAAAAAGACCGCACTACTTTTGAAATTGACGTCTTGGAACGGACAAACGCAGTCTGCTGCTGTTGAACGTGCGTTGTTCCAGTAAACGATTGCAAACAGATCCTATAATATATTATATTATATTTGTTTGCCAAAAATCTCAGTGGCCAAACCCCGCACGGCTGCGGTCAGTGTCCGTGTACCCAGTCATTTAACAACTACCTACTCCTGGATAGGGGATGAGGGGAAGTGAGCCTTAGAACCCTAGACCTTTTTAGGCAAAAGGCCATTTTTAATATTAACATTAGAATCTCGATAACAATAAATTACCTACAATTTACTTTCATCATTATTCATTGCCATAATGAAAAATAAGCATTAATTTAAACTATAGAATAATTAATAATTATCTAACAGATACCCAGTAAAAATGCACACAGTAATAATACAATTATTTGAAAGTATAGGTACTCATTATATTATATTCTTATATCATATTAAAATAATATTATTAATTTAAAAATCGATTTTGATAAAAACCTAAGATATGCCCTACTTAATATGCTATTACCTTTAAATTTAATATTAAAGCTAACATCACAAAATTAATTCTACCGACCAAACGCAAATTCGCTATAATAATGCGTTGTATGTTTGTAAGACGACATAACACAACACTCAGATATGGAGCCCCCTTAACGTGTTTTTTTATATATAGTATCATTATAAGTTTTATAAAATGACGAGGCCGTGTCATTGTGCATAGGTAATACTGCACCGTCGGTTGACGAGAATATGGAAATTTCAAATCTCACGCATACACCACATTAACGGAATATTATCTGGTCATATACAAATATAAATACACACGTTTTTCATCGCATAGTGGACACTCATCGTACTGTAATATGATATATTTAATCATCGATATACTCGAGTGCTAATATTTGTTAGTCACGTCGATGACTATGATGATGACATTATTCCGGGCTATGACTTATGTAGTCAATCCGATTCGGCTTCAGTCGTAAATCAGTATCAATTACTCCTTTTACACGGCGGCGGCGGCGGCGGCAGCGGTAACGGCCACCCCATAGCGTCCATAAATCCGGATTTGGGGTGCACGGTGTGACGAGGGTTGTAGATGTGTGTACATGTGTATATATAATATATAAGGGAACTCAAATTGAATCATACGCTCTGGCTGACTGATGTTCCGTTTATTCAAATGGACCTTTGTGATGGTGTGTGCTAATGCCAGTCGTGGTTTATCTGACCCATCAAACATCACCTTCGTCCCCTTTTCATCTAGAAAAAATAAAATATCAAGATCACTCGTATGCAGACATTTTATATAAATATATATATATATATGTGTTTGTATGTATGTGTGGTATCCGGTTTATACATTCATATATATATATATATATATATATATTTATATACGATAAAAAAACATCACAGTAAAAATATACAGGATATTACATTATGGTCAGGATTCGGCTGAATCATGATCAAAGTCACTTAAATATTCGAATCGGAAACATCTTGGATTGACCTTTTTTTAAACATTAAATCATCACAAATGTAACGATAAAACCATGACTTTTATATATGATAATAAAAATCCATAAACGTAAGCCGCCTGCTTCTAAATATTATCGAAATATCAGAAAACGAGACTTTCGAAGACATGAAAAAATAATCTGTAAAATACTGTGTAGACTGTATTGGTACTATTTATTTTACAAAAACTGTTACAAAGTTTATACACGCGAACCACAACTATAGGCATAAATAAAAGGCTCCTGATTGGATGAAAGCAAGAGTGAGCTAGAGTTTTGCTTTTTCATGAAGGGATCAAAACATTTTTCTTGATGATATGTTCGATTAATGTGTAAATTATTCATATTTAGTATGAGATAGCGGTGACACACACCTTATAACCCTAAAATTAATTGAAGTATACCACCATACTGGTATCTACTGAGGAACTAGGAACTTAATTAGTAAAATATAAATATATTAGTGTTATTATAATAACATAATAATAAAATGAATAAAATTCGAGAAATTAAAACTGTAATTGATATTTTATTACAAATGGTGACGTTTTATATTTTTTAAGTAATACTTGAAATAAATAGGCACTTTAAATAGTTTCTCGAAAATATTTACGTTCAAATTGTATTAAAGTTTGAAAAAACTCTAAAAACATTTGATTTTATACAAAAACTTTGACCGATTTGTTAGTAATAAATAATTAATAAAGATAATAGTGTTTAATAATATAATATATTTGATTTGTTCAAAAATATAGATGCATGTTAGTGGTATGATATTTACACATCTTGATATTTTTTTTCTAATTTGTAATGGCTTTATTTTTTATAAAATATTTGAAGTGCACATGTATTTAAAAAATGAACATATAACTTTTAAGTGTCCATTAATCAAGTTTTATTGAAGAAGGGTAACAAAAAATGCTGACTATACGTTAGACAAAAACACAATATTTCGAGCAAAAACGATATTTAGCAAAATAAACATTCTTCAAATGATTGCTAAGTTTTAAACTTAACTATGTTGGTTTTTGTCCAAAAGAAAATATTAATGGTCGTTTTGCAAAAAAAAATATTGCTTTTTAAAGTTTTTGTTATACTGTACATTTCAATCCGATTTGAATCTAAACGCTGTCGTTTAACTAGTAAGATACTACTTAGGAAGTAGGTACATAATATATAACGAAACGCAAAGTAGGTAACAATTCGCAGTAGTGTTAGGCTTGGGTCACTTAGGATTCTTAACGTTTGCGATCAAATAACCCAGTTAGCTGATCAAGTCATCGTGCATGACGGATATTATATAATATAATATTAATGAACAAAATGTTTAAAAAACAGTTACCTCAAATACGATATGATGTGTTATTTTTTTCATTACACACGGCACATTAAATTTGGTACATCCGTATAGTCGTCACTCAACATTTTGGCAAATCCAATTCGAATACTCCAACCGATATCCGAAATATTTGGCTACAATTCAAAATACATAGGTACCTGTCACACATGATAGTGTGCTAACGACCACATTTCACGTAACGGGTTTTCGATTCATGTGTTAAGAGATTGTCGGGGACCTCTTTGTCATAAAAGTCATGCAGTGGAAATGACGATAGCATGCAAAAAGATTAAAAACTATTCTTATGTGTGTTGAAATTGGTCCAAAATCGTGGTTCGGGATCGACAAAAAGGGTGCTGTTTTGCAGTAAGCAACATTTATGTATATCGATTGAGTTCACTTTTTCTTTTGCTGTTAAACACTTGAGCTTAGTTCATTATTTATAAATTTAAAGTGATGTCTAATTTTTTTCATATAAAATATATTCTATAGATCTTTAAGGATAGCCGTGTTATTAACTTTATTACCATAGAATAATTTTTTTTTACTCGTAAATACGAACACATTTTGCGAATTATTTAAAATTAAAAAAAAGCAGTTTTACAAGTTCTAACAGTTTACATTAAATATAAATATCGAGACCAACTAGAAATAATTTTATTTATCAAATAATAATTTACCAATATTCAGTGCTAAGGTGATGAAGCGAGTTGGATGTCCATTGGTTTCTCCGGTTTTAATTTGATAACGACTTAACAATATACTTTACTGTTGCAGAAATCTGGAAACGTGTAATTTAAAAATTTGAAGTTTACCTGTAATATAGGTGTTCAAATATTATCTTATATAATTATCAAATGTTAATATTACTACGTTTTATATTTTATTTTAAATTTAAAAATAGTTCAACTGATGTTCAATTCATAAAGAAATTATTTATCACGCGCCAAATAAAATATACAACATAAAATAAGGTATAGGTAACTCATAGACATCGTGGCATTTATAAAATTATACATTTACTTCAAAAACATAAATAATAACGCGAATTATAAATGTGTTGATCTTTTTTGCACATTCATATAAAGATATATAATCGTTACAGAATCACCATAATATATAACGTTTTTATACAAAATATCAATTTAAGTTTTTATCGAAAGATTATGAATTAAAATTGTCGATTTTAATCCATAGAGTAATAATGCTTTTAACCATATTTTATGACATTATTATATTATAGTGGTTGTAATTTACGTATATGTAACTAGATTAGTGCTAGACGCATTTATTTTCACAAGTACTTATTATAAGTGGCTGTACTTGTATTATTATGAAAATTGTTACAATAAAACCAATAACTGTTTATACTGATAAAGAAATAATGTGAACTATGTTTTTATAATAAGCATAGAGTGAAATTCTCTTAATAAAATCATAATATTTTATGCAGTTTGTCTTGACGATGCCACTTAAAATTAATTCCATCATATGATCAATTTATTTGTCATTGAACTATGGATAATTCAATAAAATGAATTTGGTTGTATCATTTGTTATTCCGAAAATAACAAGTACATACCAATTTTTTTCTATTTAAACAAACATGTATTTCAATAGTTCTTATGCTACAGTTATTTATAGACCCAGCGAAACTTCAAAAAAACAAAATATTTTTGAGAACCACAACTCGAACCAAATTGATATACTTAATTCTATTCAACGAATTTTTCTACAGTACGATTTTTTTTTTTTTTTTTTGTTGCCTCTTAAGACTTCATAATATGGAAGTTTCACTAAATATGAATACGATTGCCAGTGCAATAAAGTAGTTGCATTTGAGAATGCACACTACTGTAGGTACGTAACATCATATGTTAAATGTCTATACAATTTGGTCAATTCAACGATAACTCACACAAATGGTTTGATTCAATAATATTTTAAAAGTAATATGCAATTTTATAGGTACGTAATTAATTTAGGTTTTATATTTTACGTATAATATAGGTATTATATAGTAGACACATAACATAATTATACATATACAAAACGAACAAAACAAAAAAATCTATTGGTTTTATTCATTTTATTATAATGTAAATCGTTGTCGATTTAATTTAGATTCTTACAAATAGTGGATGTGAAGTAATTGTCTGTCAACAATGATTTACTTACAGCATTTTATTCATAAATCATTTTAAAAAGGCACAGCGAATGCCAAATATGTACATAGTACATAGTACATATTATATACATATATTATGGTTGAAAGCTAAACATTGAGTTTTTTGACATTTTTATGTTGAATAATCATTCATAATAATTTTCGTTTAATAATAGCGCATTTTACTTTTAAATCAAAAAAAAATAATAATAATAATAATACCATTTCAGACGTTATACACAATAAAGCGTCGAATTTAATAATAGCGAGCTCCATCGAGAATAAATTAAAAATTAAGCCGTATACATTTTATGGCCGCTATGAAATCACATTATTATACTTTGTAAAACTAAGAAAACATTACGTACGATATTATTTATAGTATTATAATATTATACATTACACATTTATACATATGTATAAATTTTTGTTTTAAAAAATCTAACCTTTTGTTTAACGTACATATTTTTTTTACAGAATTACTGCTATAGTGCTACGCCGTCATCGTATATATAGAGCTTGTATTGTGTTCGTTTGTAATTAAAATGTATAATGTGCTTAATAATAATAATATTCTGTTTTGTTCCATTGTGTGCACCTACAAAGGACAAAAGGTAACATATGAAAATGTACATTAAAATATAAATGTATAACGGCCAGTCACCACATAATAAAGGTATTAATTGCAGTATCTATACCTATTCTATATAATATTATTTTGCTAAATAATAGGTGTGTATCAGTGTATCAATATGTAGGTAAAACCTAGTGAGTATTACACAGTTGATTCACTAAGCATTCTTATCCTCGTTTTTCTATTTTATTCACATTTTGACTTTTGGAATTTTAAAATATTCTTAAAGACCATATTTTACATTCTTCAGATTTTTTGTACTACCTGCAAAGGAGTATCCTGTGGCGATACAAACTTTTTTTTTGAAATATGAACACCCTTTTTGGATATTTTTTTTGTACCTAACTCAAAATGTGATCATGTAGTTTTTTAGTTATTAAAATATTTTTATTTAGGACAATAATATTATTTAAAAATGGTTTTACAAAATTAAAAAAACATATTTAGTATTTATAATACTTATAACATTTTCACAAATTATAAATGTTAATATATTGTTACTAAGAAACAAGAGTTTCAATCACTATGACCCTCCGCTAAATAGATTACAGTAGAAAAAGAGTGGGGGTGAGTGTTCTCATTTGAAAAATAGAAGTTTGTATCTCCACAAGACATTCTGTAAAAACAAAAAAATCTTAAGAGTTCAAAAATATGGTCTTTAAGTTCCATACATATATAAAATTATCAAAAATTAGATTTTGAATAACTATACTATCGAAGAAAAAAAAAGAAATTGGTAAATCGCCCTGTATATGGTAAATATTATTATATTTTAATATATTATCAATTATCATACTAGATATTTATTCAACTACGTGGATATTGAAAAAAAATTAAAAATTATTTTCAATAAAATATGCACAATAGTTGAAATATTTTCCATCGTTTGTGTCTTTTATTTTTGGATACAGTGTGAACTTCATTCGAGGGCGAATTTACGAAAAATAATTGTATTCATAACTGGTTCGTAAGACAATTTAGAAACAAGTTACATTTGTTGGTAACTCATACTAAACTACGGTCGTTTATTTTCTTCTGAAAGTTACAATATTACAGCTATAGTTTGATTTGGCTGTGTGCAGAGTGTATTATTATATTTATGTGCTTACCATTTTATAGTTTCGAATAACTTTTAAACAGAGTTACATTTGCATTTGAGTGACTCTTACACTATAATACTATGTGTTTGTCTTGTGAAATCTTTCACGGATTAGCATTTGAATTGTTTGCACAGATATAATAACTTAGAAGTTTATCCAAAAATTGCATAAAAAAGTTTAAATTCTGAATGGCAGTTGAATTTTCTGTGAAATTTAGTAACTAAAATAAATCAAATATGTATTACGAAGACAAACTTTTTCCACCCGATTACAGTAATTATATATTATAATACTATTAGATAGTTGTTATTTATTACAATTTTTTTTTTTACAGTTAGCAGTAGGTTCTAACTTTATTTTGAATAACTAGGTACCAGATATATATTTGACTACAGTAAGTTTAATGTGAAAAATTGACGCGTTATTTTTTTGTCATCCCTCGAACGTCCTCGACTATACGTACGAAATAATATACGGTATACTATATTGTTATTATACGCCCGTCGTGGGTTTTAAGTTCGTTCGGCCGACCATAAAATGAATACGAAAATCTGCTCTTCCCCGACGCCCGGGCGCGTTCGTTATTATAATAATTTAATAATAATAATATTATCCTTCCGTTGCATTAACACCACCGCCGCCGCTCGTACACGTTATTTAGACCGGATAATGCGGGATGCAAAGAGCCAGCGGTCGCGGCGCAATCATCGTTTCAGTCACCACTTCGCGCAACATCATCTGTAAATACAAGGTTACTCGAAATGATTCATTCGATTTCAAATACTAATAATAATAATAATAATAATAATAATAATGGTTGTACGAGTATACTGTTAGATTTAATTTTTATACATATGGGTAAGATATTAATACAAAAGGAAAATTTAGCATTACTATCTATTGAGGTAAAATCTATTATCAAAGAACAAGATTACTTATCTAAAACTTATGATGATAACAAAAATGAAAAAGAAATTCAAGAGACAAGAAAACTATAACATTTTTGCAGGTAGTTTAAAAACGATATGTACATTTTTAGATGGTAATTTATATAATCAATATGAATATAGAAAATTAAAATAGAAAAATAAATAGAATATGAAGGATATTAAAATCTTTTTTTCTTTTCAAAAATTAGTGTAAAACCGATATTTAAGCTTATATTTAAAACAAAAAAGTAACTAGTGCAACTTAATATATAATTAGGATTTTAGGAATCATATGTCTAAAGACTTTAAACCTGTAATCTATACGTTATTTAAGGTTTGTAATATTATTAATGTATTTCGATAATTTTTTTCCTGGTTTTGTAAGGTTGAGTTTTATAGATATAACATATAGCTTGTTGTTTGTATAATTTAAATGCGGAAGTGCATATTTGTAGTTTTTAGGTTTAGTGTGATATATAGTCACTTAATAAAAGAATAATATTTCTAATTTGTGTGATGATAGGTACCTATAATATATTTTGTTTGTGGCTTCTCTTGGTCACACGAACAACATAATGTAGTCGGAACTCAAATTCATTACTGACGTAAGGTCGGGTGACCTAAAAGAATAAGCCAGATGCAAAGCATCGGTTGATTCACTTTGAATAACCCTGTATAATGTTGCATATTATAATTATAATCGTTATTATTTATTATGATGATATGCATAATATACGACTACGGATCTAACGGATAAAAGTTGAGGTGGCCATATCATCACACCGCCGTAATAATTATATTGCGTTTACATATATGATATGATATTATTATTATTATTATTATAATTACTGTAGTCGGTGTAGCGTCTCTCCGTCGTCGTCGCGTCTGTCTCGCGTACTGCGGCGGCGGTAATCGGTTTACAACACACCGGCGCGCGCGCACAGGGATTATAAGGGTGTAGAATGGATGTGCGTGTGGGCGTGTGGGTGTGTGGGTGTGTATACACACGCAGAACAACGACAGCGGTCGGCAGACGGGCGCCTGGCCATCATATTGTCGCCGTTCCTTCTGTTCGCGTCGGGTCGACGAGCTTTCTATATATTATACTTATATTATATACCGCTATGAAATCGCTTGGACGCGTATTTCGATATGATATTACACCAATCTGCGTGGGTGTGTGGGTGTGAGTGCAGAAAGTGAGAGAGACGAAATCATAATCGTTATCGTCATCCGTTTAAATCGCGGTCGGTTGAGGACGGGGATGATGACGAGAAGCAGCCGACTTTATATTATACGTATTATTATATATTATTATTATACTGGCTGGCCGTGGCGGTGGCAGACGATATTATAAAAGGAGGAGACGCGGAGGAGTAATAGTAGCCTTTATTATTATTATTGTTGTTATTGTTGTTGTTGTTGTTGTTGTTGTTGTTGCTGTTGTTACAATATATTGTACCGCGTTATATTGCAGCAGTCTTATACTCTTATTATGTGTATGTATATTTTATAATACGCGATGATATTGCTCTGTTTTTAATTCGAATGTGTTATTTAATCGCATTCAACGATAAATAACATCTCTTTTACTGCCCAACGTTGTGTTATATTAATGTTATAACGACCAGTCCTTCAATATGATATTCAGATGCTATCCTCTTGAAAATCGCATCATTTATATTTTGTTCGTTTCACCAGCACGAGCACTGCGGGCCACAAGAAACATTACATTCGTAATAATCTAGACGGACACATATGTAATACGTGATTAATAATAATAGTGATACAGTAATAAATAAACTACAATATTATTACAAAAACAAGATCAATATTTAGGAAAACTGCGCGAGTTCTTTCATATTGATTATTCTCGTAGCATTCTAGATTATGACAGATGGTTTTTAATGTTTCCAATAATCAGTGATATCAAAAGGAAATTGAAAAGTGGTGACTTAACGTATATCTATATATTGCTATAAAAGTGTAACTGGATATTTGTAAATTGCGAATAAATTTTAATCAAATATTATTATAGCAAATTTAGGAAAAAAAGTTAGCAAAAAAGTAGGAATTTGTATTGGCTATACATTGTTCAGTTACATATTGTTTTAATAATATTATTATTAAAAACTATAAGTGCTAATAATATGTATGTAGTTTAAGCTGGCTCATGATTTATGAACATAATATTATGAAAACGTATAGTCCAAATGATTTAAATTATCATACATCATATTGATAATTGTTTTATGCCGTTGAATGCATAATGAAATGTATAATTACGAGTGTGGAACACAAGTTAGTCGTCCGGAGTCGCATTCAAATGCTAATAGAAGTCCAGTTATCCATATTATAATATTTATGGTTTTGCTGTTTAATGTTCATAGAAATACTTGATACCAATGAACAGTTCAATTTCATTAAGCAAATATTAGACTTGTCACAATTAACATAGTAATATTACTTTGATCTAATAGCAATTGATTTGATTTATTAGACCCGTTAACTGTCTACTTTTCCTGTACAACATATAATTTAGACAATAATTTTCAATTGTGAATTGAATTTGCTCGATGGAGAATGCTCGATGTTTGGCAATAAACCTGATGAATTGTTATTTATGTCAAGCAATCCACGTGGATAATCAAGTTAACACGATCGGCATTGCTGATCTTAACAAATCATTACACTTCATATTATTAATTAATATCAATTACAAATGGTCAGTTATTATAATTCATTAATATGGCAAATAACAAATTTCATATATGAATCGCTTACTGCATAAGAATATGTTTAATAATTCATAATATTAATTAAATAAAACATTCACCGCGAGCTTTAAAAAAATAAAATAAAATTATAATTAACTTATTTCGTTTTATAAGATAGATTTATTTTAATATCATACTGTATAAATTAAAATAGGAATCTATATAATATTATTCCAAGGATTTTTAAAAGTTATGTTTGAATTGTCGTTAATATTTTTACAAAGCAATTACATGACTGACAAAAAAATAATACTTGAAAAATTAAATACTTTCAGCAGTTGTTAATGATTTATCAGGTTCGGTCAAAATTTTATTTTGACAAATTTGGAAGTACGCGTTATAATTATATATGCAACGAATACCTTACTATAATACTTACTATACACTAACAATTATTGAGTTCATGGAAAATATAATATATATACTATATACTATAATACTATATAAGATAAAAAGTTTTATAAAAAGTTAAACAGATTTTTTAATTTTATTATTTAAATAATATTTTCTGTGTTACTATAATATTATGTATGTATATAATGATAGATATACTCAACTATTTTGAACTTTCCACGTAAAATAAAACCAATAGGTACCTATAATCTAGATGTATAACTATTTAAGAGATAACCATAGGCGGAAATTGGGGAGGGCTTACGAGGACTTAGCCCCCCAAAACGGAAAGCTTTTTAGTTGTTTGGGATTGAAGCCTCTCTATTCACATCGATGTTAAAAATATTAGCCTTCCTGAAATGTTACTGAATTTCCGCTTATGAAGATAACACTAATTTGCATATGTAATTTAATTGAGATTTATAAAACATTTTTATTATTAATTAATTTATTTTAACAATAATTCTTACCTTTGTTATCATTTGAAGCATAGCCAGAGCCACTACAATTCTAAAACTGCCCATAATGTGTTTCAACTTCTTTGATTTTTTTTGTTTTTGTTTTAACGAGTGATGCAAACACTTTTTTACAGTTTACATACTAAAAACTGTTAGCAGTTTGTTATTAATTAAATCACGTTCTCAGTTAATACTTAATATATCATGATATAAAAATTACTTTTTACCAAACTATTATTATTCATTTATCATATCTAACGTGTGGATAAATTAATCGTAAGAACACATAATCAGATTAATGGAACAACAGTATAATACTCTTCCAACTTCCGAGGTATCAGTTCACTATTATGGTAAATTGAACTTCATCATAAAACTAAGCATGATAACATTTTTTTTTACTATTTAGTGGTCACAAAAAAAAACGGATTTATATTTTATACATAAAAAGAAAATCTTTATAATTGTACAGCTGAATCTCTGGTTGGAAAATATTTTTTCTATTATGCTTGTATATTATTGTATATACTACAATATAATTTGTAAATAAGGTTTAAATTAAATAAAATATTTTTCTTATAATAACATGCTTCGTAAAATAATTTACAGTTACATTTATTAATAATGATTGGTTATTTTTATATTTTATAGTTATAATAAACGCCTAAGGCATTCTTTTATTACAAACATTTAAGAAAAAAAGGCAAAAACTAAAAATTACCGAATTGGCTTTATTTAACTAACTTATTTTCATTATAAAAACCTTAAGCAATCGCAAAAGTATAAGTTTGTTATGGGAAGAAAAACAATATTCATATTTTATTATAATAATATAGAGAGACGTGTGTATATATATATATATATATGTAATGGTTACTTCTTAAATATAATGTTATTATTAATTTTTATTATTTTATAAGATTTGTAAGGTGACGGAGAACCACGACCGAACGACGAAAATATCGACGGGGCTAAGACGCCATACCCCGGGCATCCTGGTCGATACAGAGTCGAAGGCCGGTGGACGTTGAACGACAGTGGTTTCAGCAACACGGATACCAATTTCGGCGACAGTGGTCGTTGCGTGGGCGCGACGCACGATGTCGAGGACGACACGATCTCGGTGAAGTCGGACGGTGACGGGCTGCTAATCGACGAGAGCGGACCACCGAACGGACAAGACTGCTGCTGCTGAAGCGCACAAAACGGACAAGTCTGTTGCTGCGGGGCGCAAGACGGTGGACCGGCCGTAACTGCTACATGGCAGGATCAGGGACGCGGGGTTGAGCAGGGGAGGCCTGGTCAGGACATGGTCAGGAAGTACGGAAATTCCTTGTAGGGGTCCTGTGACATTGCTGCAGGGGGGGCGCTGCAAGACGGGGTATAGAATGTCATTGGTTGTTGCAGTCTGTACAACGTCAGCATATAGAGACGCGGATTCGGACAGCATTGCCGATTTAGACAGCAGCAATGAGGTTGCCACGAGCCACTGCAGGTGCAGCCTTCGTCGAAGCCCTGATCGGCTGTTCCACATAACGGTTCCGCAAAGCAACATGTCAACGATGGATTTCCGAACAGGTTTTTAGGTGTGGCCTAGATGAGAGGAAAACAATAAATAAAAACTCTCATCATACACAATAGAACAGTGCTTCCCAACTTTTTTGATATTAATGACCACAGAGGAGATGTTTCAAAGTTTCTTGAGATCAGAGGCAAATTAATTTTGGGATATAATTACAAAAAAGAAATATAACTGTATTATTAAAATTTCATATAGAAAAAGATTTTAGAAATGAAAATCATTCATAAGTATTATTATCTGATTACACAAATCTATTTGAAATTTTTTAAGGGTCTCTGGGAAATTGTTCTAAAACGGGGTAAAATGGTCCCGTTGACCTTTCTCCTTACTGAACGGCCCTGGACGACCCACTAGTATAGGTATACTTTAATATATTGATATGATTTAATATTTTCATCTTATAATACGCGATAATGATAAAAAAAAAAAAAAAACCACGAGTTTAAGAAACACTAAAAACAGTAAAAACACTAGAAAACAGTTTAGTTCACACATGACATGATTGTGTACATTTGTTTTTGAAATAATTATTTTATATAGCCTGTTTAACGGCACTTACCTCAACGACTAAGAGAGTTACTGCTGCAGCTAACACAGCCACGGCTATTATTAAAACGTTCATTTTGAAACAGCCTTGAAGAAAGCTGACAGACGACGGACGATTGTATGTAAAACGTTTGAGAAGTGTTTGGATTTTATACTAAAAATATTCTTAATTTGTTGTTCATAATTTCACGTTCTAAAAAAAAAGTTTGTTAAAAAACTGATTGTACAAATACTATCGACCGCGTATTTGTTTCAAATGTTATGTTTATTATTTGATAAAAATACGCTGTGTGATTTTCTGCCAAATTTTCATTGATGTATTTTAAATTAGAAATTATTAGTTTTTGATCACATTCAGCGGTATCATCATAAACGTTATATGATAATACAATACATTTATTTTAAATTCTGAATATGGCAAAAAGGAAATTAATTTTTTCAATAATGGTTTTTTATTTTTGAGAAACACATTGGAGTTTAGGTTGGAAAAATATCAACAAGTGCTGCACTCCTTTAGACTAAAGATAGGTTATATAATTATTTAAAAAGATCCTTCTTTAAATCGCACAGTATTTTTGAGAAAATGGCAAAATAAGATAACCCAAGAAATTCAAACAAATGACAGTAAATTTATTTATATTAACAAATTTTATTTCGCTTCAGTCAGCACTGTTTTTTTAAAGATTTCAAATTTAAAACGACAGCGCTGTAAGGTACTATCCTACTTATATTGAACATTTCATATGCATATATAAATTAATTTTGTGTAAATATACTTTATTGATTAATAAACATAATATATAATAAACTGAATGAAAATAGACCAATAATAACTTCGGTAGGTATTGATTATAAACTTTTTAACTTTATGACATGCACAATAACTATTATATACATTAATATGTGAAACATACACAAAATAACTGATTTTTGATTACTCTACTGTAATTTTATTGTGCAAACACAGTACTAAAATAGTTACTATAGTCTGGAAGGGGATGAATACATTGGTCTCTGCTTTCAAATAAACGATTGGTCCCTAGGGTTCGTTCAAGCTGTGATCAGACATGAGTTTGTCGCATAAAAAATAACTATTTTTTACGTAGTAAATATGACGTACTAGTATCATGACTCTTTAGGGATTTTGTAAGCGACTTCCGTTCAAAATCACACTTCATAGAAAATCTCAACTAAAACATTGAATAAATGCCATAAAATATAATTGAATTATAAGAGATTATGAGGTATCTTTCTTAGTAGATATCTATATCTAAATCGATAATCTAAGAATAATTTATATTTTTATTGTATTATTTCATTCTGAAAGTTATAAAATACCTAATAAGTATACGTATATGTATTACCATTGACTTAGTATTCTTTAATTCTTCAACTTATCAGTTATTAAGAGTTTAGTTTTGAAAACATTCGTAGGAAGAATTAAATTGAGTTCAAAAACATGTGAAAAAAATGTAGAGAAGTATATAGTATCAAAAAATGATGCAACTAATTTCACTATAATATTTTCATCAGAATTATAATATTATATTTCTACGCGGTAACAATTGAATTGTTGTCTATAACTGCTGGTATGTGGTGTGTGATTGTATATCTGTAGTGATATATTTATACCAAACGAAAGAATGTGAAGGGATTTAGATGTTAGACAAGGCACTTAGTTATACTGAGTACAGTTTAACGTATATTTATAAATAAAATAAATGTAATATAAATTATTTTACTTTACCGATGACCTGGCAGCAACAATGCACGGAGCAAGCGTTGAAACGAGACTAGTTCTGCAGACGTATGTCTAGCAAGCCGAACGATTATTATAATAGATTTTGTTTAGTAATTAAAATAGTTATACCTATATATAGCGTGACTCCATGATATTACAGAATGAATGAAAGATGATCTGTGATATATGTATAATATATAATACTATACGTAATATTATAATTATAAAAATATGAAAACTGTAATGGGGTGTGAAACACCATTACAATATATTTTGAGTAAATGTGTTGTAAATTTCGACGAATATATACTACATGTTGTAGAACAGTAATAAGTATGTTAGTACAACAAGCCTACATTTTTAGAATTATATATATATTTCTCAAATACTTGGTGATAAAAAAAATCTGCGTACCTGCGCTGTTGTTTAGATCAGGTGAAACGATAACAAACTTTGCCTGACACGTTTTTTGCAGTGTGCCTACTTTATGTAGGTATATCATACACGTACATAATATTCTAGGTACCTTTGGTATAACAATAATATCGTTGGCACTATAATATTATAATTATATAATACATTAATTCTTTCGTTGATATATACACGAAAACGACGTACCGATGACGTGGTAGCATGTAATTATACTATAAAAATCTTAGATATTTTAAAATGTATAGTATTACAAAAAAATAGTATTTATAGGTACTGTATAAATGTACAGTAAATAACTGTTGACTCGGCAGTCATTTATTATTAAAAAATAACTACCGTTTAAATGATTGTATTATGTCAAAGTTCTCATAAATTATCATGTGTGCGGAAATCGACCTAAAAGTTAAGATAAAATAAGAACGAAATACTTTTGTATTTACATAATAATATTTAATATTTTAGTTTAGGAACATATAATTTGTTCACAATAAACGGTCTAATAAAGGAGTTGACGGTTTTTCGGTATACTGTATCATATCAATTATTGGTCAAATGCCGATTGAACGGTATACTGTAATACCGAATGTACGAGTATAACATAACTGTCATTTTCATTATATTTATATTTTTAAAAAATCAAAAAAAAAAAACGAATAAAAAATGTTTTTGAACTGGAAACCGATGATTTGAAAACGTTAAACGCGTTTCGGCTCCCCGATTATCATACGCGTATACCGTACACGGACGGTAGCGATGTAATGTACGCTATGCTATATCGTATTTAATATATTAAATTAAAAAATTAAAGGGACGTCGGCGGCGTACGCGTAACCGATACCAAACACGTGTCGGGCACGTGCGGCGTGCGTCAATAACCGGCAATTTGTCCATCTATCGTTGTGCCGCCACACCCATTGTCACGGCATAATGTATACCGCTAGTGCAATCGTCGCACGAGAAAGAGTTCAACGCGGACTCGTGTTTTTACACCGATATCGTAATATATGTGTTAATTATTATTATAATAAATAATTTACAAATGATATGTTATACGATTGATGGCTGTCGTGTAACCACAGTGTTGTATTATTCATTGTGAAATTATTTTTTTCGAAATGTTTAATTTTGCTGAAGATAATAACAATAATAAAACAATTTAAAACTATATAGTATATGTCTACATTGAGTCACATTCTTACTCGAACAGGTCAATTCAATAGTATAAGGGGATAATTTAGTAGAAAATATATTAGGTACCTACCTATGTGTGTGATATGAAATGTGTATATAATGTTTGTAATTACTGCTGTAAACACATAGTTATACAATTATTAAAATATATATTGATTCTGATACAAACATAATTTATTAATACGTGTTAATACTTTAATAGTGTGTTGCTTCACTACCTACTTCACTTTTCATCATAATCGTATATGTATCTCATTTAGTATTTATATACAATATAACGTTCATCAAATAAACTGTATTTTTTTTTTTTACAAGCTTTTGTGATTATTATATCTTAATATTATTAAGTCTATCGAATACCAATAAACACTGACAGATCAATATGTATATAATATTATAGTTGTGCCTATTAAGACATTAAATATACAAGATGTGACTTAAAGCATTTTAATTTTATATTTGTAAAACCTTATCTTCATAGTTAATATTTAAAAATTAAAATATTTCACACTCATAAGTCAGAAGTCATAACCTTAACTACAACTTATAACTATATATTATTATACCGTATGATGGATAATTATAATTGATTCTACTGCACATATTGCATTATTTTAGTAGGTATACGTATCTAGTATAATTATAATAAATAGTGTACGAATTATTCAGTATAGCGTATAGCATTCGTGTCCAAACTCTAAATGATATGATATGGGTTTTTGTATTGTCGACATTTTCAGAAAATTTAAGGAGTGTGGCCTCAAGTATCGATATAGTATGATGATAAAGCTTTGAAACCTTAAAAATATAATATATTGAAGTATTTCTTATTTTTATCAACTAGAAAAAAAGATTGGTTACACTCAAATAAAGATTACGTATATTATTGTTTTTATTCAAATTTACTGTTACGTGCTCTTTTGGATAATACATTTCAATGCATCGATTAAAATTATTTATCTTTTATCACTGTACATGCGTATGCAATATACAATATGCCAGTTTAACTTTATGTGCTCTGTACTCGTATTATATAACAACGAGAATTATTTTGGTTTTCTGTTTATGATTTCAATTGCTTTCAAATAATATAACAGGCATCAGTGTTGTAAAAATACTTTAGACAATGAATATTTGAGTAATTAAGCGGTAGGTCTATAAACGTATTGTCATGCACAGATGTGTACGTGTTGTCTAGTATAATATCCATCCACAATAACGTTCGTCCGGTAAATAAATGTCTTACAATCGTGTTCTGTACGTTTCAAGTATTCAAGATTTACGTTAATTATGAGTCAGCAAAACAAAAATTAGATGTATATAATATAATATCGGAATTGTGCGTAAATGAGTATTATACGTTCGTATGACAATTTGCAATGATAAATAAAATTCGTACTGTTCAAAAGGTGTCCGTGAAAGAAAAACGAATCGCTGTTTTATTCTATATAACCGCGAGGACTGACGTTTGAATGAAAAATGTATAATAATCGATATATGCGGGTAAGTATATAGTTGTAGGTAGTTACATGGTTTATAATATTTTAGATAGCGATACAATAATATTATTATAGCTGGCCTTGGTGCACGAATAAAAAAATATTAAATTTTACACGGTTTAGTTTTCCTTATTTCACCGACGACGTCGCAGAGCACGTCTTTGCGACCTGATCGCGAATAAACAACTATACACACAGACGCGGGGGACGTATTATTATACACACCATAATACACAGAGCTATTATAAAGGTCTGCGCACAATGTTCGACGAGGTAATTAACAATTACCGCACCGCGGCATTGCGGCGGGGTCGATGACGACAGGGTCGGTTGCACCGGAGACCGTATATGTGGCTATATAAATTACAATATTATTATCAACATCGAGCCCGTGGGAGAAAAACATCGTTTAGAGAGGTTTTAATTAAAACCCGTTCGAGCAGCAACTGGCGATTATGATCGTAATCCGTTTGTTGTTGCTACATAATAATATTTATAATATATTATCGAAAACAAAACACACCGGTTCCGCGTTCGTATTACGATTAATATTATTATTGTTGTTATTATTAAAGGCCCAGGTAGTCAAAACACGCTTTTAAAATATCGTTTTTGCGATAAAATTGACGTATCTCGAAAAGTGGCGGCGGCGGTCGACACTATATTAATATAGTCCAAAAAAGTTTCACCGGCTTAACCGACCGGAACGATACGGTTGCACTTCCAAAACATTTTTAATTTACACGGGACATTTTGAGCGGGATTTTTTTTATTGCTGTTTTCGTTTCGTTGGGGTTCGGTATTCTGTGAATACCGCTGAGATGTTACGTAATTTTCACTCTTGCAGTGCACGAGGGATCGCATTTTACCCCCACGATCCCACTACGATCATACCCCAACTTGAATCTCGTGATCTGATGGTGATGATGATCAGTCGGTCGGGTAATTATTATATTGTTATGTACCTAGCGAGTTAAAAAATAATAGTCGTAAAAGAAGGCAATTGGCATTAAATTGTGATTTTTATTATTATTTACCAAAGTTAAAAAAGTAAGTTTCCCGTGAATTTTTACATCATATTATGTATTATGATGAGGTTTTTTTTAAGCACTAATGTTACTTGTCATTTATCAAATAAATATATTATCAATACTACTACTACTTTTAATTACTGGAAAATATATTTCCTTGACGAGTAATGAAGAAAACCATATAACACTAGTTTTTTTTATACAGTTAATAGTACCTTGCAGATAGGCAAGAGTGTAAGACCACATAATTTGTAAATACAAATAAATGGCAACCAAAATATTATTATAAATAATAATAGTAATTATTATTATTATTACATTATACCTATTTATATTTAAATTATAGAAAATTTAATTTTTAAAACGTTTGATGTGAATGCTGCCCTTTCAAATTGCATTTTTGCATGATAACATTTGTTAAACAATTGAATATGAGAAAACGCATTTTCAAAATAACACGGAAAAAAAATTGCAAATGGATATGAGATGTACTTATCATGTACATGAATTAATTCTTCACGCCCCTTTTAATGATTCCCTGATCCGATAATTTCATTATATGGAAGTGATCGACAAGAAGTTATTTAATGATTATGTTTTCTAAAACAGAACTGTTGGTTGTTGATTGAACCAATTATTAGTATGTTTTGTTATCGGTGTAATTTACCAATTGAGCTTTGGATTCAAAAGTTTGAAAATATACTGCAAATCTAATTTTTATTTGGTTATTAAATGTAATAAATTGTACAACTACATTTTATGAATCAATTGATACATAAAAATACCACTGCCTAAGCCATAGTAACCATAATTAAACGGCATCTGCAATGCTGAAAACTAAAATTATATTCATAATAGTTAATAGGCATTCTGACTAGCCATAATATTATTCTACTTAAAAGTGAAACACTCATCCATTATTTAGAATCTAATTATTTTTTTATTTTTATAATAATATAATGCATACCTATATTTTTATTGGTACCGATGCCTGCGTAATTAGTTAAACAAATAAATAAAAGCGCCTTATTATACAGTTACACGAACATCGCGTTTTATACAAACGTTCTAGTTTTAACCGATTTAGAGTATTATTATTATTATAATACCGACGGCCATATTATTATATTAAATGCGAGCGTGCGCCTTTTGTTTGTGCTGTTAAACAGCTAATCCTTTCGCACGCGCGTCGCCGACCGAGTTTGTTTTTTCCCCCGTCGTCTGTGCATGCGATTTCCGTACGCACCGTTTCAAATGCGTCGCAAAGGCCATCAATATTAATAACTATACAACAACAACAACAACAACAACAACGACGACGACGACAATGACGATAATATACGGTCGTGTTCCTATAAATCGTCGCCGTTGTCACCGGTCGCGGCCGTTCGACCCGAGACGGATTTCGGGCGACCGCTCCAGCCGTGACCAATCACCTCGACCCGACGACGACCGTGTGGGAAAGCAAAACTTCTGGCCGCATTCGTCACGTTTGCTCGTGCGCACGCGTCATTTCGCACTGCCGCGGCGTGAGAGTTTCTCTGTCTGCAGCGCGTGTTTTATAAACTGTAAGTCACAACGTGTTGTACGAATAAACGTGTACCTACTGTTGTTGTTATTATTATTATCTACACCCGCGTGTACTTTGGGTCCACGTTCGCGCCACGTCTTTTGAGCATAACCGTTTCCGACCAAAATCGTACCCTAGTCCCCCTTTTGGCCAATCTAATTTTCAGCCAAACCAAAAAATTAAATATTTATTTTTATGTGCTATATATATAGGCATATAGAAAAGTATTGAAAATTTGAGCTGTATAAAAATAATTTATTTATTAGTCATTTATTTTACTTTATTTAATAGACAATATACCTATATTCATATTCCGTATGGTAGTTGCCATCATAATCAAACTCGACGACTGTCGATCAAATAATTAATGATAAAAACTATGTAGATATGCTGCATGATTTGTATACAACTTACATTTGTAATACTTATCTATAGTTTTAAAGCGCATAACATGTTAAATCGAATATTAAACTTTTTGGTTTGGCCAAAAAGGAAAGAGTACGAATTTGGTTGGAAAAAGTACCACCCGCATGTCTTCGGTGTCATCAATCGGCAGATAGGCGGGAGGAGAAGATTTTTTTATAATTTAAAAAGTCGACCAAATCACTCTATTGCAAGTTATGGCTCACTAATATATATATATAAAAAAAAAATTACATGATAGCAATTTTTTCTAACTAGTCAAAGCCCAGCATTGACGAATGCCTATTCTATATGCATAGTATATATTAGTGTATTATACAGTAGTCGCCGCTTATTGGACTCACTTTGGGACCCGACAATTTGAGTCGATTAACCGAATGAGTCAATAAGGCGAATGACTCAAAAAATTTTAAAAATGCTTAAATTTAAAAACGTATTTACTTAAAAACATGTATTGAGATTCAAGGTATTTATGTATAAAAATAAAAATCTAGCTATACACAATTAAAAATGAAATAGTTAAATAAAAT